>CABHPP010106191.1:0-41359 GCA_902168425.1 Peromyscus attwateri | reverse complement strand
ACCAAGGGCACTTGCTCAGCTATGTTCATATCAGCATTATTTGTAATAGCCAGAACCTGGAAACAACCTAGATGCCCTTCAACCGAAGAATGGATAAACAAACTGTGGTACATATATACAATGGAATACTACTCAGCAGAGAAAAACAATGACATCATGAGGTTTGCAGGCAAATGGAGGGATCTAGAAAAAATCCTCCTGAGTGAGGTAACCCAGACTCAGAAAGACAAACATGGTATGTACCCACTCATAGGAGAATACTAGCTGTGGAACAAGGATGACTGGACAGCTACTCGCAACACCAGGGAGGCTACCTGGATAACAGGACCCCAAGAAAGACACGGGGATCGCCCAATGACAGAGAAATGGAGGAGATCTACATGAACAATCTGGACATAATGAGGGGCGAGGGGCGAGAGAAAGAGAACTTGGGGAAGCAGGAGATCCCAAATGGATCAAGAACAGAGAGGGAACATAAGGAATGTTCATGATAAATGAAGACCACATGAGAATAGGAAGAAGCAAAGTGCTGGAGAGGCCCACAGAAATCCACAAAGATGCCCCCACAATAAACTGCTGGCAATAGTCGAGAAATAGCCCGATTTGACCTACCCTGGTGATAAGATGGCCAAACACCCTAATTGTCGTGCTAGAAACCCCATCCAGTGACAGAGGGAACTAGATGCAGATATCCACGGTCAGGCCCTGGGTGGAGCTCCGGGAGTCCAATTGGCAAGAAGGAGGAGGGTTTATGTGAGCAAGAGTTGTTGGGACCAGGGATGGATGGAATACAGGGACAAATGGCCAAACGAATAGAAACACATGAACTGTGAACCAATGGCTGAGGGGCCCCCAACTGGATCAGGCCCTTTGAATGGATGAGACGGTTGATTGGCTTGATTTGTTTAAGAGGCATACAGGCATTTGGACCGGGCCCTGTGCTCAGTACATGAATTGACTGTTTGAAACCTGGGTCTTAGTAGAGACCCTAGGCTCAGCCTGGGAGGAGGGAACTAGACCTGCCTGGGCTGAGTCCACCAGGTTGATCTCAATCCCCGGGGGAGTCTATGCCCTTGAGGAGATGGAAATGGGGGGTGGGCCGGTGGGAGGGGGGCGGGCCGGGGGGAGGGGGGCGGGACGGGAGGAGGGAGAAAGGGGGAATTTATGGCTGATATGTAAAGTTGAATTATATTGTAAAATAAAATAAAATAAATTCAAAAAAAAAGAAAAAAAATAAAGTAAAGTGAAAAATTAAAAAAAAAATTAACAGTTTAATTAAATTAAAGGTATTTTGTAATTTGTTATTGAAAAGAATAGTGTTATATTACGGATGTATTCATTGCTATAGATAAAAATATATTCATTACTACAAATTACTACAAAAGAATGTGTACTTCATTAGTTTTTACTTTTAGTCTAATTTCTACTTTAATCTTTCTATGAAGTTGCTATTGTATTTTTCACTTTCTTTTGTCAAGTATTATTTATGTAAAATAATGTTTTCCCAAAATTAGAAAAATTGATTTTACACAGAATACCACACTATATTCTTTCAACAGTAAATTAAATGTGTGTAACTTAAGTTACTTCATCTACATCGCGTGCAAAGATTTTTCAGTAACCTTGGCCCAAGGACATATTCCCTGAGGTGGTGGTAATTGCAGAGTACTGCTGAAGACTCTAAAACTATCTTTCTTCTGTAATCCTTTCCATGTGGTATTCACACAAAGACTTTAGTGTTCAGAGACAGAGCTCCTTGCCTACACTAGTGCTGTCTGGCCTCTCTCTTACAGGTTACCTTCATCCTGGGTATCTTTGATCAGAAATCCCCCTGCTTTGAGAATGCCTCAGGCAAGGTGAGCCCGACAGCCACCAATGTTTTCCTAACACTTCTCTTCTCTCTCTCTTTTGAAGCCATAACTTATTGTGTCTGTATAGTAAGTGCCTTTTGTCTGCCCTCTCTTTTGGTCCTCTCTCACTTTGCTGGAGCCACACAGTTAGCAGAACGTCGTTGTCGCAGTTAGCAGAATGTCGCACTCAGCATCTGCAAGAGTGTCAGCGTTAGTTTGGCCATTTTCATCCCGCTGAGGTGAGACTGGTCTATCAAATAAGATGTGTAGTGAATTGCAATAAGGGCAGAGTGAAGTCCTAGGCAAGGATCGGAAAGTGGGGTATAGTTTCCATTTTCCGGGGTAGGCTTTTGGAAGCTCTTATTGTCGTTGCAAAACAGCACGTTGCCAGAGAAACTAACATCCTCTGAGAGGCTAACCCACACAGATCCATCTAGAGTAGATGTACTAACAGTAAAACTTAAGTGGTCTCGTGGCAGAGACCAATGAGGCCACATCCTTAGACTCAGTGTAAAAGAATTATGCCTGCCTTCTTAGGAACTTATGTTTCATGACAGCACTGAGTTTCAAAGAGAGCACTCACTGTATTTCATAGGTCTGATGTGGATGAAGTGCACAGAAAACAGTTCTATGATTTCATCTGAATTGTCTCATTGACTCTTACAATAGAAAATTTTAATTACAAAGTCTGAATGAGTCCTTGTTACAGTTTGAACACTGAAGCAAAACCTGAATAAATCCCATGCCTCAAACTAGTGAAAATGTAACTTTTGAAACCAGGAAACATTTCCTGGCATAGCTGAATTTTGCATTCAGTACTCGAGCTCGAGGAGCCTCTGGAAGAAGAAGAAAACAGAAATGTGCAACAACCATGCTTGTCAAACCAGGATATAAGACTGATAAGGAGAGCCAACCATTCCTGGGTATCCACGTACCAAATACTTGTACCGAAAGTATTGGATGCTTACATATATTTTATGAAAATTGGTCTTTTTTCCATATCATCTCTGTCGACTGTTTTCTATATATTGAATCAACCCTAGATTACTTCTCATACCTGATATATCACAAATTTTCTGTAAAAAGTTACATGGTATAGTGACAAGTAAAATTGTCCCATGCTAAATTTATACTTAGAATGTAGGTTTCTGTCTACTTTTTAAACCCTTTTTTACATATATAGTATAAATGGAAATTTCTCATTTGAGATGACACTCTTACCTCAGAGTCAAAGACCATCAAAGAACACACCAACACCAAGCATGAACAGCCATTTCTCTTTTAAGTTATTTATCAGAGTTGTCCAAGAGAATTCCAAAACTTTCCAGGATATAGCTAGTGCCTTTGGTTGTCTTCTAGAAGTGGAAGTTACATATCCAATCACTTCATACATAGGGACCTGAGTCCCTTGAACTGAAAGTGACCTGAATGCCTCCTCCTGAGGATGAGTTTTCATGGTACCAGATGGCATCATGAAAGCTTCAAAAGCAGGGAAGCAAAAAAGAGTCCTACTCAGCTATAATACCTGTGAACCACAACCATAACCAGTAAGCATGACATAGTAACCCACAGGGTGCAGTAGTGTCATACATATATTGGCAGTAAGCAACAGATCTTTAATTAGACGTAGTATTTGTTCAAGAGGGAAATCATACTTTGTACTGGAAACCTAACCAACTAGACGGTGCTAGTGACGTCACACATCTTGGGGTAGAATCTACAAACCACCACTTGAAAAAAACAGCATAATCCCATACTACACTCTAAATATTTGTTCTTATACCTGCAGATATGTGTCATCATCAACTATTGTCAACAAAGCTTCTCTTTGCAATAGGTGCAAATGGGTGGCCATTATAGAAAACCACTGTACATCTTTCTTCTTTAAATTTGGTTGTTGGTTGAGTCTACAAATTATGAGACCACTGGTGGAGAGGGAATACTATTTTGCTAGAAAAAAAAAATCATGCTCCTCTCTTTATTACTTTGTAAATGAAAAGCATCATGTAATAAATGAGATTCAAAAGCTAGGCCAAGTCTCTGGGCTTAAGTATATTAAAGTCTGGATCTGAGTACAGGCATTGGATCTCCAATGTCCTGTACCTCGGGTTCCTGTAACTGCATTATGAAATAACTTCAGACTGGAAGGCTTTAAACAATAGTAATTAATTCTCACAGTTCTGCTGCTAGAAATCAGTATGTAAGAAGGGTTATTCACCCTTGGAAACTCCTTAGGGAATCCTTCCTCTTCCAGTCCAAGCTCAGCTGGTGTTCTGCCATCTTTGGCATGCCTTTCTTTGCAGCTGCATCTCTGTCTTTGTTGGCCTGTTGTCTTATATTTGTGTTTGTGCTCATCTTTATTTCCTTGATTGAGGGTTGTCCCAACTCCAATATCACTACTAATTATGACTCTATGTCTGAAGATAGTTGCATTTGGATTTACTGAGAGTTAGGGTTGCAATATACACATTTGGAACCAAAGATGTGCATAATTCAACTCATGGCATTGCAATAGATCTGAATCATAATATCTCCAGATATATAAATCTTACATTATTGGTTTAACTGTCTCATGGTTCACTGTTTATTAGAGATTAAAACGAGGCAGCTTCATAGGTATGACACCTTACATTCTGTTTTCTTTTTCCTATATTTTGTAATATATCACACTGGATATTAAACTATTTTTAATAGGTATATCATTCACTTGGATCTCACTATTATTTTATCATACTTAATAATTTAAAATATATATTTAGCTTCTCACAGTCTATCAGATAAGAAATCAACACTCATTTATATTATGTCTATTTTTCTTTTAAATCATTTTATTTGATATTTACTATGGCAACTACACATCAGGCTCAGTAAATCATTTAAGATTTTGGAGAGAAATAAAATGTTAATCTTATATAGTAGTTTCATTAAGAAGGTACCATGTGTACATGCAGATTATAAATAGATTTCCTATAGTAAGCATTTCTTACAAGAAGACAACTGTCAAAGAGCTCAAACAAGAAAATATTATCCTGTTGTTAGAAAATATTAAAGTCCTCCCAAAATAAAGAGAAATGAAATAATTAAATTACATAAGTGTGGAATGTTAATTGTATTCACATTGTTAGAATCCCATCATTCTAACTGTTTTGGTTAATTTAGTTCCTGTTCTGTAAAATAATTTTTAAACCACACACAAAAAAGCATTTATATTCCTAATACCAATGTCACCTCTGAAGAGCTTTTAATCTCTTAATATTTTGCATTACTTCAGATGTTGTAATATAAGATATGTGCTAAATAATACTAAGTAAAACTGACATTGCCTCAAACTTCCTATAGGCAATAACTAATCATTTCCCAAATATGTACATAAAAGTTGCATTCTAACTGAAGTTACTTCAAGAAATACCATTTTATAGATGAAAAGAAACTAATTTAATATTCCAGATGTATTTACTTTCTCCTAATTTCAACTCTGTATACTTTGGCTTAGAATTCTTTAAAAGGTTGGATTTTAGGATACATGATCTGTCATATTTTGAAGTGATGGCAATGATCAGGATAATAAGATTAGAAAGAAGCAATAAAATCAATTTTTTCCTTCCTAGATTATATACTAATTGGGAGAGTGAAGTGAACAAAATAACCATGACAAGCAATAGGCTATAAAGACAAAGAAAACAGAAACTAAAATCAAAATTGGTTTTTCAAGGACCAAAAATACTCTGTAGCTCATCACACAGTAATGGGTAGAAATGTGAAGTGTCCATATCTTCTCTATAACAATAGGTAGAAGACAATGTTAGAAATTTGGTAATATTATATTAAATAATCCTCTCAGTTGTAAGTGTTTCATGAACCTTAAAGAAAATTGCATACAAGAATTTGAAAGTATACATTGCTGGCTTTTTTGAAAAGCATATATTCCTATTTTATGATTACTTAATAATATGTGGAAAGCAGATTATATTCCAGTGTCTCTTAATGAATATGCAATTGTGTTCTGTAGAAATATGCATGTACATATTTATTTAGTGCACTAAAATGTCTAGGACCTCTTCAGCCACAGATAGTTCACTAGGTTTATTGTACCTGGAAGTAATTCCTAACTATTGAGTGTATCTTAAATACAATTAAACAGCTATTGTTTTTCATCAGTATAAGTGCTACTATTTGAGGGTTATGCATGCTTCATCTGTATTATCTCATTCATTACCTTTTTAATGATCTAAAATAATTAGCACCCTCTCTATTTAACAGACAAAGTAAAAGATAATCATAAAAGGTATGAATTTAATTCATTCAAATAGGTACATGAAAAGGAACTTAAACTTAGTATTTATACACTCTATAAGAGAAAATTTATATATAGTTTCTATCATGTAAAGAAACATAAGAATATAAGATAATGGAGCAGAGTTTGTAGCTATATGTAGTAGCTAGCTATTGAGCAAACATTTTCTTCTTTTCCATGTTTTTTTAATTCAGTTTCTTGCTGACATTTATTGTCTCAAGAATGCCAAAGTCCATCAAATGCAAGGCTTGTTCATTTTGTAATCCTTTTCAATAAGTGCTTTACACATTTTATTCAGTAGCTGGAGTATTTTGGTTCTCAAATAGAATCTATGTCATTATTGACTTCTTTCTCCTTTCTTAAGAGGAAATCAACTTTCCCACTTGTGTTTATTTTTAGAGGTTAATAATCAGATTGAGTGGTTAACAGGATGTTTGCTTCTTGTGGTTTCTGTGCACAGGGCTGAAGCTTCCGGCCATTCAGGGAGGCATCAGATGTGAGGGCATGCTATTCCCATTTTGAGGGTAAGAAATGAGCACACAAGTAATAAAGAGATAAGTAATCTGAGAATATTTATAGCAGCTACAATGTTCAATTTTGACCTAAGACATTTCCCAGAACAGCAGCTCAACCTCACACTGAAGATTTATAAAGGTTCAGATTGGCCTCTTGCAACCACAAATCTGCGACACATATATTTAATTTCCTTTTGCTCTTTCCTACGCCAACCCTGTCATTGTCAAGTAGCTACTAGTAACAGGGACAGCAAAGCAGGTGGGAACTTTCATTAGCCTTAAAACTATTATCAGAGGCACCCTCTTGATCCAATCAAAATTCTAGATACTTTCCTTTAAATGAAGCCTTTGTCTTCTAATTTTGTAACGGGAAAGATCTCTTAAAATTCAAACTGGAACACAATTCAATTTTAATCTTTTGAGATACAATGGACTTTGATTAATTAATAAGCAACTGAGCCCCAATCTTGTTTCTTCATTTTGACAATCAACCCAGGACTTCTTACTTTGATTTGAATGGCTTTTCATGTAACTATGCCAATTTTGTGGTTATCATTTTTTGATTTAGAATTGCCCTGTTTCATGCATTTTCCTTCTTAATGTCTCATCTTCCTTCCCGAGGTTTAAGAGCATTGACATGAACTTTCAATCTCAGAGCAAAAACTTTCTTAGCCATGTCTAAATAATCACTTCTTGTATACTCTACATTTATTTTAATTAGGGCAAAAGGATAATTTAGTGGTGTTGCAGTATTGAGGGTGATATCCTTCTTCTTTTGTTCTTTTGGACAAAGTCTGGCCCCCAGCCTGACCACAATTCTCATAACTCAGCCTCCTCAGTGGTGAGATTAAAGGTGTGAAACACTACACCTAGATCATATGAAAAGAAAAATAGTTTCACAAGACTATTTCTGAGATAACTTGGACCATTTTGTGCTCTCTTTTCTTTGTGAACATAATCTATAGATGACAAAATATTACTCCCGTGATGATGTTACTACTATGAAATTTATGTTTTCATCACTTTAAATTCATTTATTGAAATTCTGTCTCCTAAGGAGATGTTACTCTCACCAGGTTGGAAGATGATGTACTCAAGTGGATCAGTGATATGCAAGGAAGAATTAGCTCCTAAGACATCACATCTGCTGGCATCTCTATCATGAATGTCTCTGGGTATGGAGCAGAGAGAAGTACATTCATGTTACTTGCAAGCTTTGTTTACAATCTGCCCTGTCTATGCAGCTTGGCTGCAGTAGCCTGAACAGACTAAGACAGCCCCCATCCATTGGCAAAGGGATTTGAAAACATAATTCATGTCTCAAATTGATTGACCTCAGGCTGGAGGGATTGCGTGGGTGTGCTTGACCTTTAAATTTGCCTGCAAGGTTTCCAAGGTAGAGAAACATGGAAATTCAAGGTACAAGAATGATTTGTAATGCCGTTGCTGACTTGAAGTAATATGTTGCAAAGAATGCAGGCAGCTTCAGTGCTAAGAATGCCTTGCTGAACAGCAGGAAGGAAATGATGACCACACAGTTTTCTCACTTTGAGAATTCGATATTGCCAACAAGTAAGTGTTTTTATTGAGAATTATCCCAAGAAGATCCAGATAAGAGGTCAACCTGAATGACAGCTTGATAATTGCCTGATGACAGAGGTAAAGGGAAGAAAACTCAGTCATAGGGTGTTGGACCTCTGATCTACAGAATTTTGAGAGATGAAGTATTTTAAATTGCTAAGTTCTTGATAAATTATCACATGTCAATAGAAATCTAATGTAACTTTAATATACTGAGCTATATTGAATATTTTTTATGTCATTGTCTTTGAAATACTACTGATACTTGTGTCTTGTTTATTTAGAATTATAATTACTTAAATAAATCATTTTTATTGTTACTCAAATTTCTATCAGTAAGTCAAAATGTATTTCTTAGAAGGATCGTTTAAGAGTCTAGAGGTCACCTTTAATTTTCAAAGGCACATGATCCTGTCCATTTTATTCTGTAATGATCAAAGGCAGATTATACAGGATGGTACACTGAAAAGAGGTATTATCATAAAAAAGATTTTAGCATATATGAACCCTATTCCTATACAAAATAGAACAAATAACTCTAATATATTAAAAATGACCAAAAAAATCTAAAAAACTCAAAAGTAACAAACATAATTTTATGTTTTGTAAAGCAAAATAAAGAACCATGAAACAGTTGTGAAAAGGTGACTAATTCCCTAAATTTGTTCATTTCAGATACATAAGGAGAATCAACCTAGAGGTGACTTCATAGGAGGTGGCATTAAGTACTGTGTTTCCTGCACCCCTTTAACCATGAGATCAAAAGTGGCCAACAGGAGGCCTGTTAACAAATGGAAATTTTACACAACCCCTTTTGAATAAGGACTCTTATGTTGTCAGAGAGATTCTTGTTGTGAGGAGTAAACCTTTGTTATTTTAGTCCTTGAGATTCTGGAGTGGCTTGTCACCAGAGTGTGAATTACTCTCTTCACACTGAAAATTTCCTCCTTCTCCAGTGTCTTTCACTTCAGTTCAAAACAGGCTCCTGAGAAAAATGACCAACCTTGGGATTAGCTAAAAGTCAAACCATAGCCAGACTGAATTACATTACTTTCTGGAGAGATAACAAAACTCAAAACTGATGACAAGATGCCAGAGGATATAGGTACCTTTTTCTGGTTTGATTCTGTTGCTGTGATAAAACACTCTGAGCAAAAGCAATTTAAAAGAAGAAAGCCTTTATTTTATCTTACAGGTTACAGTCCATCAATGAGGAAAGTCGGGGCAGCCACCATGCTGGACACTCCTGTTGGCTGACTAACTCTCTGTCTTGTGCTCTGGCACACTTACAAGCTTATGATTAACTAGCTTTCTAATTGGCCAGAATATACTGCCTAGGGATGGCACTACCCATAGTGGGCTGTGATCTCTTTCATCACTTAATTATTAAGAGGATGTCTCAAAGTCATATCTTTAGGCCAGTCTGATCTAGGCAATTCTTAAATGGAGGTTTACTTAGATAACTCTAGTCTGCAGCGACTAGGAGAGGGGCCAGATTGAAGTGTTTGCTCTTGGCCAACAGTAACACAATGAATAGCAGAACAGAGAGTGATAGAGTACATTGTAAACATAAAATGTCAGATGTGACCCATTGAATGTTTAAGGATACACTACTCCAGGTTGGGTAGATTGTTCAGTGCTTAAGAACACTGGTTGTTCTACCATGGGAGTTAGCTTTGGTTCTCAGAACCCACATGGAAGCTCACTACCATCAGTAATTGCAGTTCCATGCAATCCCATACTTTTTCTAGCTTCTACTGATACCAGGCATTCAGGTGATACACAGACGTACATACAGAAAAAAACACTTAGAAAATAAGTAAACACTTAAACATTTAACAAGAACATAAGACTGACTATTTCAAGCACAGTGAATTGCACCAAAAATTCGACTGTAAAGACTTTGATGAAGAAACTATTTGGAATATATCAACAAGAAAGGGGAACTTAAAAGCTATGAAGAGGTGCAGGTACATGTAAGTATAAGACAACTTGTATGGACTAATACAGGAACTTGTGAATAAAAACACCTGAAAAGAAGCTGCATCTTTCTGCGAAGGAAAACTTAAAGGATTCTGTGTTTGCAAAGACTGACTTGCTGATTAGAACTTCAGTACTGTGGAGAGGTTGGAATTTTGTAGGATCAGAGACTAATTGCCTTATCTTGAGGTAAGTTCTGGTCCTCTAAAACAGCCGTTCTTTGTTCTGCTCTGTGTTAGAACTAATATCTTATGACAATAGATAAAACCATTTTAGAATCTATTAAGTTAGTGTGGCAGCTAGCTTCTACCAATGCAAAAGCTAAGAATGTTATGATAAAGGTAAAAATCATGGTGAAAGAGGAAACATGCTCAGACATTAGTTTACAAGTGACAGAAGATCTACAAACTGTCTGCTCAAGGATGGGGGATAATGACAACCTCTGAGTAGAATGGTATGTCATCAGATACCATTTGAGGCCAATAGAAAACTGTAAATAAAGGCTTTTCTGTCTCACCCAGTTTCTCAGCCACTTCCAAATAATCACTCAGAGGCTTATAGTAATTATAAATGCTTGGACATTAGCTCAGGCTTATTACTAACTAGCTCTTACAGTTAAATTAACCCACAATTATTATCTATGTTTAGCATGTGGCTTGGTACCTTTTCTTAGTACTACATTGTCATGTTGCTTCTTCTGTGTCTTGCTGTCGACTCCTGACTCTGCCTTCCTTCCCAGCATTCTCAGTTTGGCTTTTTCGTCTAACCTCCTGCCCAGCTAACAGCCTGTCAGTTTTCTATTAACCAATGAGAATAATACATATTCATAGTGTGGAAAAGGTTTGTTCCACAGCAGAAAACCTTCTCTCTTCTCAATATACCTGCCTCTCTGACGTACCCACCAATGTATTTTAAACTAGCTTTGATCTATGACTTTCTGTGTTCTGTAAAATTATAACAACTTTGTGAAACTGCTTTCACATTGGAAAATGGAATTTGGGATAACCTAACTCTATGTTCCCTAGTCATGACCACTCAAAATGACTTCAGAGTAAACTATATTTTATTCCCTCTAAGTGTTTTGTTTTGTTTTGTGTGTGTGTGTGTGTGTGTGTGTGTGTGTGTGTGTGTGTGTGTGTGAATTATTAATCCTGCTATTTGGCAGAGAAAAACCAGTTCCATTATTTTGGGCTGAACTAAAGAAAGTTTTATTAAAAATTTTATTTAGTGAAAAAGATGGAATTTGGTCAGGACCACTACCTGGAAACTTTGCAGCTGAGTGGCCCTGAGACATGTGTTATTGAGGCTTATTAAGACAAAACTCATAGGTCAGTGTTCTTTTCCATAAGGCTTTGTTGTTATTTTCAAGAACTACCACTTCCAGAAACCCAGGAAGTTACCTGGTTCTTGGACAGGTGGGATTTGCTGGTTAACTTAGGTTATAACACAACAAACTTTTAGAGCCATGGAAAATGGTAAAGAATATGAACCATGAATTAGAAACTAGGAGCAGCTGTCAGAGTTTGGAACATATCTTGAGTAGAGAAAGAATAGATCTCTACTGTTCTGCTTGGTGGTTTCTTGCTGGTAGCCTCTATTATTGTCCACTAGCTAATGTGTACATTTTTTCTTTACGGAATAATCTTGTCAACCTGATGAGAATTGTCACAATGGAAACAAATCTCTGGATTTCAGGTGATATTTTTGGTCATGTACCATACATATAAATGACTTTTTTCTTTGCTAATTTTATAATATGAGATGTTTGGAGCTTTTGTTATTATAGTATAAATAAATTAGGCCTTTCTGACTGATATACTTTCCTAAGTCTGTTCATACACTACAGTTTAATTTTATATTTATGTACCTTTATTTTTCTAAAAATGCCTAAAATATTTCAATTACCTTATTGTCTTCTCTTATATTCAGTCTCCATGTACAATGTATCCTCAAATACAATTATTTCCACTTTTAAAATATGCCCTTGGATTATGTTATGCCTCACTCTAGCTCAGCTCCCATTCCCTGGACTGTTACTGTAGCTGCTGCAATCATCTATTTTTCTCTTCATTTCATTTTCATGATATTTTCCCAAAATGCTCTTCATTTAGTTCATAATTATGATAAGTGAGTTTCCAGGTGATTTTTTTTATTTATTTTTTTCTTACTTTTATTGATTCTTTGTGGATTTCACATCATACATTTCAATCCCACTTATCTCCCTGTCCCAATGTGACCATCTCCCCTCCCCCCAAAACAAAACAAAATTTAAAAGAAAAACCAAAAACCAAACAAACAAACAACCAAAAAAATGAGAAGAAACATATTCTGGAAGCTGCGGTGTGTCAGTGAGTCCCTCAGTTTACCCATTAGTCCATCCATCTTTTTTTTTATTTTAAATAGTCTGATTGTTCTTTATTTTATATCTAGAATCCACTTATGAGTGAGTACATACCATGATTGTCTTTCTGGGATTGGGTTACCTCACTCAGGATGATATTTTCTAGTTCCATCCATTTGCCTGCAAATTTCATGCTTTCATTGTTTTTTTCTGCTGAGTAGTACTCCATTGTGTATATGTACCACATTTTTTTAATCCATTCTTCAGTTGACGGGCATCTAGGTTGTTTCCAGGTTCTGGCTATTACAAATAGTGCTGCTATGAACATAGCTGAGCATGTATCTTTGTGGTATGAATCAGCATCCTTTGGGTATATGCCCAAGAGTGGTATTCCTGGGTCTTGAGGTAGTTCAATTCCTAGTTTTCTGAGAAACCGCCAAACTGATTTCCACAGTGGTTGTACAAGCTCGCATTCCCACCAACAGTGGAGGAGTGTTCCCTTTGCTCCACATCCTCTCCAACATTGACTGTCATTGGTGTTTTTGATTGTAGCCATTCTGACAGGTGTACTCTTGAACGCATTGGCATAGGAGACCACTTCCTAAATAAAACACCAACAGCACAGACACTGAGCACAACAATTAATAAATGGGACCTCACGAAATTGAGAAGCTTTTGCAAGGCGAAAGACACAGTCAATAAGACAAAAAGACAACCAACAGAATGGGAAAAGATCTTCACCAACCCCACATCTGACAGAGGACTGATCTCCACAGTATATAAAGAACTCAAGAAACTAGACAACAAAATACTAAACAATCCAATTAAAAAATGGGCTAAAGAGCTAAACAGAGAATTCACAAAACAAGAATTACAAATGGCTGAAAGACATTTAAAGAAATGCTCAACATCCTTAATCATCAGAGAAATGCAAATCAAAACGACTCTGAGATACCACCAGGTGATTTGTTTTAAAGATGGGTCACTTAATGCTACTCAGTGGTCAAAATCCTCCCTAACATGTTTTCTTGCTATAACATGAGTCAATTCTGTGGTATCTTACAAACATCCTCACTTGCCAAACTCTTAATAAAACTATTTATTTTTCTCACTAGAACTTGCATTTAGAATATCTACCAGAGATTCATGTATTAAATTCTGGGTCTACCATGGGACACTATTGGGATATAGAATATATATTAACTGTGTGGGTTAGTGAGAAATCAGAGACTATTAGGGCAAATGTCTCCAGTGGGATATTGGGATCCCATTCTCCTTTCCCTTCTCTTTTTCACACTCAAAAGCAAGGTAAAAAGGCTTCTTCCTCTCTGATCCCCAACATGACATGATATTTCAACATAGCCCTGAGAGCCATAGGGTCATCCAACTGTAGAGTTAAACCTCTAAAAGTATGAGCCAATGTACAACTTTCTTATTTTTTTATACTTTATATCACATTTTATTTATTCATTTATTATTTAGTGTGTGCATGTGGGGTCTGTGTGTACCGTGGCATACATATGAAGTCTAAAGGGTAAATTGCAAGAGTCACTTCCCTCTATCACGTAGGTCTTGGGAAAGGAGCTGGGGTCAATGTATCTGACAGCGTGTTTAACTTATTGAATTGTCTCACTGGCCCAGTCCTATCATTTTCCTCCTTAAAAATGTGTTGTCTCACAGTCCTTTGGAAGTAATATAAACTCTAGTAGCATATTATATAATGCCCTTTTAATTTGCAACCTCCCCCTGTATCTTTTACCATCCATAAGTAACAACTTCTCCATCTGGATCTTTGCTGGGAGTCCTTTGTACACTTTCTTCCATGGTGTTTATGCAATGTGACATCTGTTAACTCCTCTCATCTGTCTTGTCTTTTCAATATGCTAAGTTGTGATATTTCTTCAAATGGAGAAATAAGACAACTGACACACTTGCTAAATATTAGGCAAATGAAAAAACACATAATTCTTTGATATTAATAGCAATTGCATGGGTTGCAAACACAATTTCAATGATCAGCCATTTTTACTTGTAATTATTGTCTTATTCTGTGCTATAGATACAAAGGCTAAGTCTTAGATGAGCAGCACAACATGCCATAATCATGTGTAGATATCCTTTGTGACTTCAAAAGAGTTGATACTTACTGACTATGGTATTTCTTAAGCAAAATACAAAAATCAATTTATCTTTAACTTTAAAATATTGCCCTGACTTAAAAATACTTAAAGAACTTTGTAACTTGTTCTATTCATGGAGTGGAACAAGATGCTTTTAAGGATCTTCAAAGTCATTGTAGCAACATTCACACCACAGATTAAACCTTTTCCTCCATGTTCCTTCTCCTTTAGCTTTGCTGTTCTACATTTTGTTCTCCAGCCTGTGGTGACATTGTGTCCCCCAATATATTGTGCACCCTAATAAACTTATCTGGGGTCAGTGAACAGAACAGCCACTAGATAGACATAGAGGTCAGAAAATGGTGGCCCACACACCTTTAATCCTAGCATTCTGGAAGCAGAGATCCATCCGGATCTCTGTGAGTCCAAAGCCACACTGGAAACGGCCAGGCATGGTGACACACACCTTTAATCCCAGGAAGTGATGGCAGGAAGCAGAAAGGTATATAAGGCCTGAGGAACAGGCACTAGAGTCCTTTTAAGCTTTTAGGCTTTTAGCAGCAGTTCAGCTGAGATCCATTCAGATGAGGACTCAGAGGCTTCCAGTTTGAGGAAACAGGATCAGCTGAGAAGTTGGCAAGGTTAGGTTAGCTGTGGCTTGTTCTGCTTCTCTGATCTTTCAGCGTTCACCCCAATACTTGGCTCCGGGTTTGTTTTTATTAATAAGACATTTTAAAATTTTTGCTACAACAGCCTATATTTTTCACTTTTCAATGACGTCATTTGGTTGCATTTTCAGGTACTTTTTAGACCCACTGGCAGTAATGGCTAATAATATCTGCCTTATGCTCTTTTTAAGCATAGATAATACCACTGACACTCATTTTAAAACAATTAATTTTAGAGTGATGCACATTTCTCAAACTGGTATTGAATACCAGCTCTTCAATCTTATAATTAAGTCATCAAAATCACCTAGTGATAGCCTGGCTGTCTCTAATGTGTTTGATTGCATAGTTCTTTCATGTAAAGATGTAAATATTAGTTGAGCAAATAATTTAAACAGAATCTGGATGCATACTGATATGATTTTAATCTTAAATATCTTCTAATATTCATGTCCTCAACACTGTTCCACCTTAATGGTACTTTTTAGAAGGGTTGTGAAACTTTCAGGAGTTTGAGGATATCAGGAAAAAGTGGGTCACAAGCAGTAGCCTTTGGAAAGTTGAAAGTCTGGCCCCTGGTTCTAGCCCAAATGTTCTGCCATAGTTCACCTCCTTGCAAAGATTCCTGAACACATTCTAACTGATGAAACTTTCTCATGCCTTCTTTGCCAAGATGCAGTGAATCCTGAAACCATGAGCTCAAACAATCTTCCTTCAGGGAATGTATGTGTTTGGTAACAGGAATAGGAAATAGTTTATACACCTACTCTGTCTTAATTTTTTTCTTTCAATTTTCAATCAATAAAGAATATTTTACTTCTTGAAACATATACACCAAAAAATAATCTAGCAAACAAACAAATAAATAACAAAAACAGAACAGCAGCAATAACAACAACAAAACCCACAAAAACTCTAGAAGAAGCAGAAATTCTTTGGTAAATATGACCTATGAAAATTATATGAAGAACTTATAAACAACTTATATATACATTCATTAAACAATGAGACAAAAGTATCACTTAAAGTCTTGTAGAATATTATTTTAAGATCTGTTACATTTGTTTATGATGTGGAACATTTGTTCTAATGATGAAAAGATGTATTACATTTTTTTTATATTGCATTTGTTTAACTTTGTGAAGCTGTGATACTTTCCCTAAAACATCTGATGGTCTGATAAAGAGCTGAATGGCCAATATCGAGGCAGAAGAAAGGATAGGCAGGGCTGGCAGGCATAGAGAATAAATACAGGGGGAAATCTGGAAAGAGAAAAGAAAAAGAGCAACAGAAAAAGGAGAAGAGGACACTAGGGGCCAGCTACCCAGCCACCCAGCCAGCCATGGAGTAAGAAGTAAAGTAAGATATACAGAAGTAAGAAAAGGAAAAAGGCTATAGGGAAAAGGTAGGTGGGATAATTTAAGTTATAAAAGCTATCTTTAAAAAAGAAGCTGTCTAGAAATAAGTCAAGCTAAGACCTGGCATATATAAGAAATAATAAGCATCCATGTGTGGTTTACTTGGTAGCTGTGTGGAAGGCACTCAAAAGACCAAAGAGCCAAAGGAGTAAAAGAGTCAAAACAACCAACAACAAAGTCTTCCAGAATAGAAAAGTCCAGGACATTATGAATTTACTGCTGAATTATACCAAATATAAACAATGACATAACATCAATATTTTCAAACTCTAAAGGAAAATATGACTTTGACCTACCCCACTTTATGAAGCCAGTATTACATTGATTTCTGTACAAAATGGTTAGATAATTTTGTATCAGACCAGTCACTGTCATCAGACTTTCAAGTATTCACATTCAAACCATTACTTTGTCAGTTTCCCAAAATGTCTATTTTTCTTCACATTTTTTTATCCTATACTTATTAAATATTTATTGATTATCAATCATGAGTCAGGAGTTGAGAAAACCAACCAGCATAATGCCTATGAAAACCATCACTATGTACAATATATATATGTCAATAACAATATATTGATTGTATGCCTGCTTAAAATAATGATATGCTATGTATAATAAAAACTATGGTCAATATATAGTAATTTAAATAATTTTAACCAGTACATATTGATTTTATAATACTATCAAATAGAAATAAAAGTACTGCATATGTAAAAAATGTAGAATAAGAAAATAATGTTTTGTTCGACTTCTGTCATAAATTTACGTTGTATGATGATTTTCAGTCCCATACACTTACAATAAATTTTCATTTGAACCTTGTCTTAGGATCAAGTAAGATATTTAGATAATAATTATGAAAACTTTACAAGTACACAAATTATATATATATATATTTTTTGGTTTTTCGAGACAGGGTTTCTCTGTGTAGTTCTGCGCCTTTCCTGGAGCTCACTTGGTAGCCCAGGCTGGCCTCGAACTCACAGAGATCCGCCTGGCTCTGCCTCCCAAGTGCTGGGATTAAAGGCGTGCGCCACCAACGCCCGGCTCACAAATTATATTTTTAAAGCTATAAGAGGGACATGCAGCTAGAAATTTTCTGATTTTTCTATAAAGAATAATTTTGAAAAATATTAAAATGTATTTGATCTATATATCCTTTTTATTGTGTTTATATATGCTGTATATGTGCATGCATTATTGTGTGTTTACGTGTGTTTGTATGTGTGTGTATATGCTACCGTACATACCTTTATGTGCCAGAACGGATGCCACCTTGATTTTTGAGACACGATCTTTCACTGAAGCTCCAGGTAATCAATTCAGGAATATTGGCTCATCAGCAAGTTCCAAAGATTCCCCTGTCTTTACCCACACCAACACTGGTTTCATAGACATTTATGAGGAATTTATTTTTATTTTTATTTATTCTCTAATATATTGCATCCTACTGCAGTTTTCCCCGCTCCTCTCCTTCCGATCACTCCTCCCACCACATCCCCTCTCCCCGATCCACTCATCCTTCTCTCCCCTCAGAAAAGGGAAGGCCTCCCTGGACTATCAATAAAACATGGCATAACAGGTTACAATAAGACTAGGCATATCACCGCATATTGAAACTGGACGAGGCAACCCAGTGTAAGAAGAAAGGAGTCCCCAAAGCAGACAAGTGTCAGAGACAGTTCCTATTCCCACTTTTAGGAGTCCTACAAGAACACCAAGCTGTGCAACCATAACATATATGCAGGGCACCTAGGGCAGACCTCTACCAGCTCCCTGGTTGTGGGTACAGTCTCTGTGAGCCCCTCTGAGCCCCCGTTATTTGATTATATGGGTTTTCTTGTGATGTCCTTGCCCACTCTGGCTTTTACAATGCTTCATCACCTTCTTCTGCATAATTCTCTGAGTTCCACCTAGTGGGTGGAGGGTGGAGCCCAGCTGTGGGTCTCTGCATCTGTTCCTATCAGGTGCTGGATGAAGCCTTTCCGATGAGGTTTTTACGTGAGCAATGAGGATTGAAATTCAGGTCACCATTTCTGTGCACAAAATACTTTATCCACTGTGTCTTTGCCCCAGTCCAACTCTATACATGACAAAATGACAAGTGACATGACACAAAATTAATTAGAAATGTAAAATAATCCTAGAATCAGGTATCTTATATCATCACTGTTATATTGCATATATTGTATATTTCAACTTCTACTGTACCCTAGTTTATTGTTTCTTTTGTAAATTTTATTAGATTTATTCATTTTTATTTTGTGTTAATATTTTGCTTGTGCATGGATTATTTGTGCCACATGCATTCCTGATGCTCATGGAAATTGGAAGGGGTAATTATATCCCTTGAAATTGGAGTTAGGGATAGTAGTGAAGTAACATGTGAGTGCTAGGGATCATATCTGAGTCTTATGCAAGAGCATCAAGAGGCCTTACCCTCTGAGCCATTTTGAGATTTATCCAGAATATTTGTTATTGTTTTCAAAAGTCCAATAAAACCATTGCAGCGCCGGAGTGTTGAAATTCAAGAGTACAACTATTAGTAAAACGGAGTTTTGGCAGTAAAGGATTCTTTCTATGTCCTGAAAGGAGAGAAAACATGTAAGCTAATATTCCTAATAGAATACTGTGAAGCTCTAAGGGTGGACAGAAAGTAATTTTAGGAAAACAAACTTTATTAAGCTGAAACTTATTTAATTTAAATTGCATTCCTCTTGGAGATCCAATTTCATGATATAATTTAAAACCAATTTTTCTAAGACTTTGTCTTATATATTCTGCTTTATTTATGATACTTGGAGGTGTAAAACTTGTTTGTTGTTTTTATGCATACACAGTAAACTATATTTTCAGAATATTTCAAAACAGAAATAAACTTATTCTTCTATGATCTGTGAAAGTTGTAACCAATCAGTTAATCTTATTTGCTCTTATAACTCCATTTTCAGAAGTTGGACAAAGTTCTCCAGGTTTATGAAAAGGTTGTACAACATAAGCACATGAATATGATTTTAAAAGAGCGCTTGAGAGCCTGGAGAGATGGATAAGTGATCAAGAAGAGTACTGGGTGTACTTTCAGACAACTTGGGTAGTTCAAAGTAGCCACCTTCCAAACTCCAGGTTCAGGAGATATGGTGCCTTTGTCTGGCCTGTGCAGGCATAATACATGCAGGAAAACGCTTATACTCACAAAATAAAAATCAATCTTGGGCTATAGAGATGGCTCACTAATTAAAAGAGCACTGGCTGCTTCTCCAGAGGATGGAGGTTCAAATCCTAGAACCCATATGGGCCTAACAATGATCTGAAATTCCACTTTCCAGAAACCTGACACTCTATTCTGGCTTCCACGGACACTGCCTACACAAGTTGTACACACATACATGCAGTTAAAATATCAGCACATAAAATAAATCTTTAGAAGCCGGGCGGTGGTGGCGCATGCCTTTAATCCCAGCACTCGGGAGGCAGAGGCAGGCGGATCTCTGTGAGTTCGAGGCCAGCCTGGTCTCCCAAGCAAGTTCCAGGAAAGGCGCAAAGCTACACAGAGAAACCCTGTCTCAAAAAACCAAAAAAAAATAATAAATAAAATAAATCTTTAGAAAAAAATGAATAAATCTTAAAATATACAAAAAAAAAGCATTTGACAATGTGACAACGAAATCCCTCAATTTGACTCTAAACAGAAAGAAAATCTCCAAAAGAGACAATCAGATAAAAACAGAAAACAAAACCACAAAAAATATAAATTTAAAGAAAGAGGCAAGTTTTATCTTTGGATAGATTTTATCACCAACAGTCATAAGACAGAAGGAATATCTCAAATTCATTGATAATTGAGCAAATGGTTGAATTGGGCTTAGGTTTTCAACAAGTTCTGTTTCCAGTTCATCAAATTTTGTTTCAGCTATCTTACTCTGGGAAGATTTGGAAAACATTTGGAAAATATCAATTCTTTTATTCTTATTTTACTATTAAAAATGCAACCTGTGACATAACTGTTTTAATTATACACTAATGATGTATGCTGAACAATTGTGCAATGTTCAGATTCTTCTCAACTGAACATAGTATACTGGCACGTGTGTGTGTGTGTGTGTGTGTGTGTGTGTGTGTGTGTGTGTGTATGTGTGTGTGTGTGTGTTTGTGTGAAATACATTATAAATTACTTGATACACATTACTAGAAAGAGTAGATCTCTTATAATTATTACATATAAGTCAGCAATGAATGTATATCACTATGCCCTTAGGTAGTCATTAATAAGAATATTATCTGAATTGTGTTCCAATGAATCATTGCCATGGGCATGGATTCTTGTTACATGAGTGTGCCTGATACATTCGTCTTTGCAATGGTTAAAAAAATAAAAACGTGTGCTTGTACAGATTGAGAGGATTGTATGTCCTTTACATCATCTTTCTAAAGTTTAGTTCCCACAAGTTAGTTTTTTTAAGAATAGCAAATAGCTTGTTGTTATCTTCTTTGAAGAGTGCAATAGAAATTATGACTTGATTCTAAAATATTTTATATATTTACAATTAGAACAGCTCTTGACTCATAATTGATATCTGATAAATATTTAATAAGTACAAGATAATAAACAAGGAGATAAATCAGCTTTTTATGAAACTGAGAAAGTATTGGTTTAAATGTGACTATTCAAAAGTCTTATGGGACTGATTAGTCCAATGTAAAGTCATTTCTCTATCCCATCCAGGACAGGTTAAGTGCTACCTGGAAGGAAAGCATGAACTTCTTCAAGAATACATAAATGTGATGCAAATTTCATTTTATAGTCTGGACAGTAATAGAAACCATGGATTTGTACATTGTTTGCTGGTGGAATTTAACTTCATAGAAAAATATATTTAGACATAAGACTAATTAAGCTAAAAGGATGATCATGTTGGCTAAGAATCTGACTTTACCCATTAACTATTGGGTACTCCTGGGAATGTTAGCACAGTTGCACTTTATTCAATGCATGTGTGTTCAGAGGATATATAAGATAATTTATATTAAACACTCAGAGTGTTGGGGCCTCATGATTCAATACTCCATTTGCTCTTAAACTCTGTATTAGCTTTCAAGGTCAGTAAATGTGCTTCTAAACTATTTGTCATGACAAATATTGGAAAATTAATGTTAAACAATATCATTCATAATAACAGGTAAAAGTAAAATAGGAATAACTTTCAAAATCACAGAAGGATTTTTTATAAAAGCAAAAATTACTTAAAGATTGTCTTTTTCAATTTTCTCAAGATATAGTTTTAATTTTTAGTCTAGAATTTTTGTAAGTTTGTTTGAGCTCATTTTAGGGTTGAATGGAAAGTTTTGTTTTGAGAATTTAATCCATACATACAATATGTTTTGATTAAACCATCCCCTCTCCCTTTCCCACTGTCTTAATTAATGTTATTATTATTATATTACATTAATATATTATTATTTTATTATTATATTATATTATAATGTTAATATTATTATTATAATGAAATATCATGTCCAAAGCAACTTGAGGAGGAAAGGGGTTATTTGATTTCTACTTCTATATCTCATTTCATCAGCAAAGGAAGTCATGGCAGAACTCAAGCAGGGCAGGAATCTGGAAGCAGGAGCTGATACAGGGGCCACCGAGGAATACTTACTGACTTGCTCCTGTGGGTTGCTTAACATGCTTTCTTATAGACTCCAGTGATGGCGCCACCCACAATGGGCTAGGACACCCACATCAAACACTAATTTAAAAAATTTCCTACAGGCTTGCCTATGGCCCAATCTTATGGAAGCATTTTCTTAATTGAGGTTCCCTCCCTAAGTGGGACACAAGCACTTTAGCTTATGTCAAGTTGTTATAAGGTCACCCAACGCACCCATCCAACTCCATTATATCCCTTTGCTAAAATTTTTCCTTGGAATTTTATGTGCTCGATTTTGACACCCAATGAGTCCACTTAGTGCTGTCAATATGTGCATGGATAGAGGATCATTTGTTTGAGCATGGGAAGACTATGAGGGGTCAGATATCCCTGAAGAAAAATAGTTTTATCTTCCCAAAACAACCATCAATTGTCAATAGCTCCTCAGCTAGGGGTGCAAATTCATGAACCTCTCTCCACTACATAGTAAAATGTTGCCTGGATTGATTGTGTGATGGGATGTTTTTGCAGTCATAGCTTTTATGAGTTCATGTATCAATGACCTTGTCAAGTTCAGAAGACACTGCTTTGATGTACTCATCCACTACATCTTAACAATCTTCCTTGTTCCTTTTCCACAGAGATTGCTGAACCCTGAGCTAAAAGGTTGTGGTATGTGTTCAATTATGTGCTAAGCTTTCTATAGTACCTTATTCTTTGCCAGTTGTGCATTAATGTATATGTCGCCATCTACTTACTGCAAAAAGAAACTTCTCTGATGAGGGTTGAGAACTTCACTAATACATGGGTATAGAGATAAATACATTAGGGTCCAATTCAATATTGTTGGCTAATTAGCAGATAATAGTGTTATATTCAAGCAATTAACAGTAAAAGGCATGATTCCCACAATGTATAGCATGCCTTAAATCCAATCAGAAAGTAATTAGTTACTGACATAACATTTGTGCCACTAATGTACCATTAGGCATTTCCTGCCAGTCTAATGGTTATTATAGCCCACAGGATTCACAGATTAATAGGACTACCAAGTACTCTTCTCACAAAGTATCATGCACAGTTGGTAAGAGTTTGATTTCTTGATGTTCTATGACTCAAGTATGGGATGTCTTCAACACAGAAGATTGCCACCAAATTTTGGAGAGTAAATGTGGTGGTTTGACCAAGACGTTCCCCTATCCCCAAGACTAGGGTATTAGAACCATATTAGAACCATTGGCTCCCACTTTGAGGAACGTTTTGGGGGATATGATGCAGCCTGGCTTGAGGTAGATTATCACTGGTAGCAGACTGAGAATTTACAGCCTTGCCTCATTTCCACTTATCTTACTGCTATCTTAGTGCTTCGTGTTTGTCTTTGAAGACTGGATCTTTCATCTTCTTTCAATTTCCACCATGCATGCCACTCAGTGCTGTTCCTCCCCGCAACTGTAAATCCTATCCCTATAGAACTATCAATGCAAATAAACCTTCTTTCTTCTATAGGTTGCCTTAGCAATTTTTTTTTAATGATAGCAATAGAATAGTAGTAAATACAATAACCACAAGCAATGGCAAACGTCTGTAAAGTTTTAAGTCCTTACCTAGAATTGGACTTACTGTTTGATAGTCTGTGGAGTCTGGGATAGGTATTGTCCCCAAATTATAGGGTAACTATATTTAGACTCCATTACACATGTATATGTATGTGCATGCATATGTGTATATGTACATATTTTAGAAAGATTCTACAGTAGTAGATTTCCATTTGTCTTTTTCAAAGGTGTTATCACTTCAAAGGTGTTTTCAAAGGGGTTAGTTATCACTCTCTATACGGCTTCCTTTTCCCTACCAAACTATCTGCCCCTCCACTTAACCATCTTTTTTCTTTTTCCCTTGACTTTTTTTTATGATCTATATTATCTTCCTCTACCTCCCTTGAGATCTACCCTATGCCTTGTTAATCTTTTCTGAATTTTATGTTGGTATGACAATTAAAGACTGAATATCTAAAGCTCCAAAGCTAGTACTAACATCTGAAAGAGAACATACTGTGTTTGTATTTCTATGTCTGGCTTACCCAACTCTGATTACTTCCAGCTCCATCTGTTTCCCTGCATATTTCTTAATTTCATTTTTCTTTACACTTGGGTAAATTCCCTTTGTGCACATACTTTCATTATCCATTCCTCAATTGGTGGGCACATAGGTTGATTCCATTTCCTGCCCATTGTGAATAGATCATGTATGAACACAGAAAAACAAGTATCTATATAGTAGGAGATAGTGTGTAGCTGAAGTTTTCTTGTGTCCCACCTGGCTTGCAGTGAGGACAAATCTCTCTCACCCACCAGTCCCACAGCTGCTCCAACCGAAATAAACACACAGAGGCTTATATTATTTACAAATGATATGACCTAATGGCTCAGGCTACTCACTAGCTAGCTCTTATACCTTAAACTAGCCCATTTCTATAAATCTATACTTTGCCACATGGCTTGTGGTTTACTGGTACTTTTACATCTTGCTTCTCCTGGTGGCTACTAGCAGTGTCTCCTGACTCAGGCTTTCTCTTCCCAGAATTCTCCTTGTCTGCTTATCCCACCAGTACTTCCTGCCTGGCTACTGGCCAGTTAGTGTTTTATTTATCAACGAATCAGAGCAATGCATTCACAGCATACAGAGCGATATCTACAGCAATAGTGTCCTTGGGGTGTATGAACAGGAGTGGGACACCCAGATTATGTGTCAGATCTATTTTCATATTTTTCAGTAGACTTTCAATTTTGAGATGTTTATTAAATGTCTCAGCATAAATGTCTAGAAAAACATTAGTATATATAGAAGAAATGAATGGTTAATGGCAGAGGGAAACATTTAAAGTTAAAGTCTACAAATCTTGTTTTCTGATGAAGGCATAGAAAACATTAACACATAATGCCCTCACCTTAGTAATAGAAATGAGGGTTTTAAAACAAAAATTAAGTAAACTATATAATAGAAATGGACAGTCTCTGAGTAGAATTAGCTTGCTTTCATCCATGTCTGAAGCAATCCAACTAAAAAATGGGCTACAGAGCTGAACAGGGAATTCTCAACAGAAGAATCTCAAATGGCCAAAAGACATTTAAGGAATTGCTCAACATCCTAAGCCATTAGGGAAATACAAATCAAAATGACTCTGAGATACCCTCTTATACCTCAGATCAAAATAATTAATTACAGTTTATGTTGGAGAGGATTTGGAGCAAGGGGAACACTTTTCCACCATTGGTGGGAGTGCAAACTCGTACAGCCACTTTGGAAATCAGTATTGTGGTTTCCCAGAAAATTGAGAATCAAGATACCTCAAGACTCAGCTATACCACTGTTGGGTATATACCCAAGGAATGCTCAATCATACCACAAGGACACACACTCAACTATGTTCATAGACAAATTATTTGTTTTTTGTAATAGTCAGAGCCTGTAAACAGCCTAGATGCCCCTCAATTGAAGAATGGATAAAGAAAATGTGATACATATACACAGTGGAGTACCACACAGCAGTAAAAAAAGAATGACATCATGAAATTTATAGGCAAATGGATGAAACTAAAAAAATATCATCCTGAGTGAGGAAACCCAGACTCATAAGGACAAACATGGTATATACTCATTCATAAGTTGATAGATATAAAGCAAAGGAGAACCAAAATATAACCCACAGCTCCAGAGAAGCTAGCTAACAAAGAGGACCCTAAGATGGATGCATGGATCACCCTGAGAAGGGAAAATAGATGAGACCTCCATGAGTAAATTGGGGATGGGGGGAATAGAGGGTAGGGGATGGGGGATGAGAACATCAGGGGATAGGATGCTCAAGCTGGAACAGGGACAGAGTGGGAGAGCAATGAAAGAGAAACCATGATACAGGGAGTCTTCATAGGGACAGGGAGAAACTGAGTTCTAGGGAAGTTCCCAGGAACCCACAAGGATGACCCCAGCAATAGTGGAGAAGATGCCTGAACTTGCTTACCCCAGTAATCAGAATTTATGAATACCCTAAATATCACCATAGAGCCTTCATCCAGCAACTGATTGAAGCAGATGCAGAAAACTATCGTTTTCTGGAACAGACCAAGTTCCAGGAGTCTAGTTGAAGAGAAAGAAGAGGGATTCTATGAGCAAGGGGCATCAAGATCATGATGGGGAAACCTACAGAAATAACCAAACAAACTAGTGGGAACTCATGAACTTTAGACCAATAGCTGTGGAGCCTTCATGGGACTGGAAGTAGGCCTTCTGAATAAGCTAGACAGTTGTGTAGCTTGATCTGCTCAAGGGCAATCTGGCAGTATAATCAGAATCCATCCCTGGTGCCTGGTTTTTTGGAGCCCACGATCTGTGGGGGGGACGCTTTGCACAGCCTTGATGCAGGGAAAGGTGCTTGGACCTGCCTCTACTGAATGTACCAGGCTCTGCTGACTCCCCGTGGGAGGTCTTACCTTGTATGAGGAGGGAATTTTGAGTGGATTGGGAGGGGAAAGCTGGGGGCTGGGAGGAAGGAAGAGAGGAGGGTTTGTGATTGGTATGTAAAATGAGTAAAACATTTCTTTTTTTGTTTTGTTTTTTCGAGACAGGGTTTCTCCGTGTAGCTTTGCGCCTTTCCTGGAACTCACTTGGTAGCCCAGGCTGGCCTCGAACTCACAGAGATCCGCCTGGCTCTGCCTCCCGAGTGCTGGGATTAAAGGCGTGCGCCACCACCGCCTGGCTAAACATTTCTTAATTAAACTAAATAAAACAAAATTAGAAACATAAGCATTTTAGTAAACTGATTTCTTATGTTTGGAAAAGTAACTCATAAAATTCAAAATGGCATTAACAAGCAAAAATTAAAGTTCCTAAGTCTACATGTAAAATAGGGGTCCATAATTCTAAGATTTATTATCAATAATTAAAATAACAATTTTCTAAATTGGTCAAATTGTGTTTGTTTTTGTTTTTCAAATTAAAACTCCTTCTAAGTAAAGGAACAATAATTTAAAAAAAAAGGCCTTATCCTGTATTTCTAAGGTAGAGAAACAGAAAAATATTATTGAAACATACCCAATGTTAGTTATGTCTTGTATGAATCAGTTATTTACATGCACATTTCAATTACTATTGAAGCATCTATTACATTTTCAACCAATTTTTTAAACTGTTCTGAATATCATTTCCAGAAATACTGTCCATCAATATTACACATACCTCTGAAACATGATTAAAGGATTTTCATAAATGCTTCTGCAACTGTACGATACTTGCATCTAAACATGTAACTTTATTATGACATTTAACTATAATCTAATCAGTAAGAAATAAAGTCATACTTTCAGCCATCTTTATTAGTTCTTCATTGCCTACTCAACGGATATAGGAGCAAATAATATGTCAATATGTGGACTTTAAACTGCTCACTTAATATACAGATTTACTGAATTAGAGTAAATTTGTTTTGTGTCTGTGAAAGCACTCACTTATAATTAAACCTTTCTTTTATCCAGAAACCAAAATCTTGGAATTGTTCACTTGACTCTGTACTATATAATAGGACTACACAATAGAAGCAAAGTCCATTTACAGTACACATTGTTGTGAACTGACAATTGATTCCTAGAAATCTTTGATAAATCTGACTCAAAAGCTTATGTTACAGGAAAGTTTTCATTTATATATTCCAGAAAATATTTGGCAACAAGTAGTAGGAAGAAATTTTCAAACTATTCATGTCTTATGATGTGATAATTCCTTGAAGTTCAAGAAGCAGTTGTTATATTAATTACCAAAGCAGTTACTAAATTTAATCTTACCTGTGGCTGAGACCATAGCACAATCCCAACTTTAAACAATGAACGAATTTTTGACCTAAGCATATTGATTGTTTTTTACTTTGTAAAAACATCATAGCACACATTTCTGGAAATAGATTCTACAAGGAGAAGTAATTGTACAGCTTTTGTTTCTGTTTAGGGTTCACAAGTTACAATATACAATACAACAAGCATTGGATCATTGAGTAGATTATTATTTAGGCACTGAAAAGAAATCTTTGATGGTTGTATTATGGTAGTTGCAGAGAAGTTAGAAAGATGTACATTAAAAGTCTAGCTTACACTATACAGTCTTAGTAACCATAGCTTTATACTGGCAAGGCTGAGGACTATGTAGCTTCTCAGTTCATTAATTTGGATATCTCAGGTGGCCCAATCTGGTTTGAAGGAATAGAAGAATCATGGAAAGATTCTGGTCTCCAGTGTACATTATAAGCTCAAAAAAAAAAAACCTAGATTCTAATGTCACAGTAGTGCAAATGTATGTCAACAATAGCTATAGTGGCAACGACAGTTTAGATACACTTGCAACACTTGTCTCTGAGATCCCACTTTGTCTGGATTACCATCCACATTGGTGGTATATCTTACCACTCCAAATAACCTGATCAAGAAAATTCCTCACAGACATTGACAAAGATTAACCGTTACCTATATTATAACCCTTAAATATATATCCATTCTCTTGTTTCTCTTGCTCTAGATGATCTTGAATAACTGTGATATGGAGAATGTGTTTTTGCCCTCAGAACACATTTCATATCATCACAGAGCATCAATAGGAAATTTTCAGTGGAGTGAATATCTTTAAAAATAGCTAAACATTCAACTGAAGCAGTGTCACATGCCTGCTGGGGAATCATCCCATGGCTTCCCTACATCCCCAGCTTTTATTTTATTATTTTATTATATTTTATTTATCTTATATAAGAAATCTGATAGTGAGGCTCAGGCCATCGTAATAATATATTGAACCTTTGTAGTCTAAGTCAACCAGTGCATAGTGAAGTGTTTATGTCATTGTGTCTTTTATTATATCTGCTGAAATATTTCTGTACTTTATTGAAAAATTTTTAAAAATGTATAGTTTTGCAAAAAATGCTTTTCTCTTTTTATGACTATCAATTTATTATCTATCTATGTATCTATGGATACATGTGTGCATGTCTGAATATTTATATGTATATTGAATGTGGCTGTCTCTATAAAGTATCTCTATTTCTAGGTATAGGTGGTTGTGGACATGCTTGTTTTGTTGGATAGCCGAACCCTAGAGCTCATATGAATGTCAAAAGCCAACTTCCAGGAATCTTCCCTTCCAGTATTTGATCCTGGGGACCATACTCAGGTCATAAAGCCTTGAGAACAGCACATTTACCTGCTGAGAGAGTTTGGCTGCTACGTAACTTTAAAAACATCTTTTGTAACATATGGGATCTCCAAATGTTCTTGAGGATTAATAGGAAAGCATATTTCATTGGAGATTACCATAGACTTCCTGGAGTTTAATTAGATGGCATCCTTGTAAAATTGATATCCATCTATAATTAGTAATTGAAACATAAAAATAGTAAAGAAAATTATTAATAATAGTACCCATGAAGATAACAACTTGGTGAGTGTGGCTGTACATGTCTATAGTTATAACACACGAGAAGAGGAGTTTGCAAGAATTCAGGTTCATCTTTCACTACATAATGAATGTGAGACCCACATTTAAACAGAATCTATAGAAACATCAAAAGAAAACAAATGAGGAAAAATATTCAATTACAACGTGGGAAAGAAGAAGAGGAAGAAGGAGAAGGTAACAATGATGACTGTGACAATGTTTTGTGGCGTGAAGTGCAGTATTTCTTTCTCTAATAAATTTTCTGTGTCTTAAAGGAGACACTAAAAGCTGTTCAACAGGAACATGGAGAGATAACTCCTAATCATTGCATGAAAGATGGAGAAGAGTGGAGTAAGGGCAGAGGTTGATCCAGTCAGGAAAACTCTTGCTCCTCAAGTAGGAGGAGGGATATTATTTGTTCAGATCAGATCCATTGACAAATGATTCCTCCTTTCCAGCCAGAAGCTTTCCAGAAAGTGTAGCAAGATTGAAGACAGAATGTAAGTTTCTTATGGGTTCTGACTACACATTTCTTTAAAACATTGAATTGTGTCCTGGATTTGACTACATTTCATATACTAAAAAAAAAAAAAAAAAAAATCTTATTATTTTTGTATTATAGACTGAATATTTTACAAACGTTCCCCAAATTATGTCTCTTTCTTTTATATACTTTCCTATTTTTGCCCCTTGAGAGTGCATGTTCATTATCTAGTTTATATTTAGGATGACCAAGCTAAACTATTGAAATTCTATCAAATCTCAGGATCCAATTAACAATGAAATTTCAGCAACTCTGCTTACATCCACATCCCACTTTATGTGCCGGGTTAGAACTGTGACTCATTCCTTAACATCACATTCACAAATGAAAAACAGCTAACGGCAAGGAGCGAAGGCAGGAATGATCAGTTTCAATGTGAACTAAATATTTTTTACCTGTAGGAAGCCATCCTATTTCTTGCTTGAGGGAATTGAATACACTGTAATATAATGTAATCTTTAGAAGCATAATGGCACAGAGCTGTCTAGGAATACAATGTGCCAATTCTGACATTGACAAATTGCACAAGAGTTGATGGAATATAAATGGGACCAACAATCCTTCCATTCCCACTGACATTTAGTTTCTTTGGATATAAAAGTGCTCAAGTCATTTTCATGCAAGCACTTGTGAAAGATTTTTAAACTTTTTGAAAAGAAGCTTAAGAGCACTGACTCTGGTATTATTTTGGTACAAACTAAAAGACTTGTGCTAATAATAGCCATTATTTTAAGAGAAATGACCTGTAAACTGATCATACAAGAGAACTCCAATAAACAAGAACAATTACCAATCAGCTTCACAAATTTTGGTTTCTCTGTTCAGGACATTTACTCTACCTCCTAGTATCTGAACCCTGTGTGCTTTCCTAGAACCTTACTGTGTGCATTACAGAATTGTTATTGTTTTTGTTTACATAAAAATGTGTTTAATTTACTTCATTAATTCTTTGAGACTTTAAACAATGCATTTTAAACATATTTACCTCATTAGTTCCCCATTTACTGTCCTCTGAACACTCAGATCCCTTGTCACCTAAATGGAAGGTTACTATTTTTCTTTTTTGATTTTCTATGTTTCTTTTCACTTAAAGCAGAAATTATTTTTAATATTCTCTTGAGTTCTTTTACATCAAAAACACTAAAATCTTTCCCATACAAATTTGCTTCTATATTTAGAAAATTCTGTCAGAAAACTCAGATTGGCCGCTAAATATCATGGTTTTTCCACAAAAGGCTATATCGTGGATAACTTTAACTGAAAAATAATGCTTTGGAACTATGGAAAAATAAGAAGGCTTTAACAAACTGAATGAGTAATCATAAATGCTTGCAGCATTAAGAAATTAAAAAGTACAGACATATGAACTCTGTTTTATATTGTCAAACACTCTTGAGCTTGTGGCTCATTCTGTTGGAAGAAACTGATTTTCCACTTGCATCAGAAATCATTTGCAAGCAGCTTCCTGGCTACTGGTGGGAGGTTCAGCAGACTGACTTTTCCCTATGTTGGGATTTTTTTCTGGCTGCAGCTTCTGCAGGCCCTATGCTTGCTGTCAGAGTCTCTAGGAGTTCAGTTGTGAATCAGCCCATCATTTCTAATGGACACTGTTTCTTCGACCATCAGTTCACCACCGGTTTTTACAATATCTTCCATAGAGAGTCAATGTAATTGTAATGTAAGACAAAAGTTACCATTATAAAATTCACCAAAATAGAAAAAAAAAGAAAAGGTCCATGATATGTGAATAGCAATGGAAATGAGAGTTCTTGATACCTATGAATGGGATGCTCCTGGGAAAGGGGATTCTAGATTTATAAAAATGTCAAAGGATCTTTTTCCAGAAGAAAAGGCAGAATGCTGTGAAGATGTCAATTCTTCATAATTAAATTTAAGGCTTCAATACCCATAAGATCAATATTTCTACAAACCTGTTTCTGAACTTGTCAAGAAACCTTTCCTAGTTTGTCATAAAGCAAGCAACCGTGAGAACCAACAGTAGTTCTGGGGTTTAATTGGCAGAAACAAGCTCTACTTTGGTCTTCATGTTCAATTTTTTTTTTGGAGTTAAAAAATACAAAAAAATGTATCACAGAAAGATAAACTGAGAAATTGTTTATAATTTGAGAAAATAAATATAGTGATAAATCAACAAAGAGCAAATAAACTCACAGAGGAAAATACAATTTGTGCTGGTCGAACAGGATGGTTGTATCTAGAAAATTAACATAGATCCACATCTATCATCCTGCACAAGACTATACTGCAAATGGATCAAGAACCTCAAAGTAACACTGGACCCTGAATCTGATAGTAAAGAAAGTGGGAAATAAGCTAGAAGACTTTTTGAACAGGACCTTGATACCACAGACATTAAGACCAACAAATAATAAATTGTTCCAGGAAGCTTCTTACAGCATAGGATGCTGTCATTTGAGCAAAGAGGCAGAGTTAATATGGAAAAAAAATCTTTATATGACAAAGAATTAGTAACTACAATATACAAAGAACTAAAACAAAGCTAAATATTAAGATTAAAAAATAGCCCAATTTTAAAAATTACAGTATAGATCTAAATATTTTCAAAATACCAAACATAAATGACTTACAAACACTTAAAAAAAGTTCAACACCCTTAACTGACAGGGAAATACAAATTAAAACTACTTTGAGTTCTGTCTTACCCCAGTCCTGTTGGCAAAAATTAATACAGCAAATGACATATGACACGTGTTATTTGATATATGATGTATGACAAATACATGGCAGTACATGCTGGCAAAAATGGGGGAAGGGAGAACACTAATTCACTGCTGGCGTAAGTACAAATTTGTAGAGCCACTGTGGTGATCAGCATGCAGGTTCACAAAAAAGGACACAAGGTACAGATATGCCATTATTGATCATACAACCAAAGAACTCTTCATCTTACTACAGAGACACTTCTTCATCTATGTACATAGGTGCCATTTTCCAAACATCAAAGTATTGAAATCATCTGAGATATAAACTTGCACAAATGAAATTTGCAGTTATTTGGATGGAACTAAAAAAATTATTTTGGGTGAAGAAACATAGACTCAGACAGTCATCACATGTTTTCTAATATAAGTGGATGTTAGCTTTTATGTTTTAGATATGTATTTCATTTAGAATATCTTCATAGGTTAAGTAACTAGTAATAGATGTGGAGTGAGGAGAGGATGCTCTATGTAATGAGAACTAGAAAACAGAGTTACAAAGTGTGAAAAGAAAATTATAACAGGAGAATTAAAAATGGAGGTAGGAAAGAAGAAATACAGGCAGTGATGACTAATAATCAAGACATTTTTAACTGTCATTTGGATTCCTGTCACTGTAGAACTTTCCACATATATATGTACAAATAAAATGACTCTAAATGGAATTACCATATAATGGGAGAAGACAATACCTTACCTATATATTATAATCTACCAGACAAAACACACAGTATCAGGAATAGGACACATCTTTTTTATATATTTTTTTTATTTTTATTTTATTTTATTTTACAATACCATTCAGTTCTACATATCAGCCACGGATTCCCTTGTTCTCCCCCGCCCGCCCCCCTCCCCTTCCCCCCCAGCCCACCTCCCATTCCCACCTCCTCCAGGGCAAAGCCTCCCCAGAGGACTGAGATCAACCTGGTAGACTCAGTCCAGGCAGGGCCAGTCCCCTCCTCCCAGGCCGAGCCAAGCAACCCTGCATAAGCCCCAGGTTTCATACAGCCAACTCATGCAATGAACACAGGACCTGGTCCCACTGCCTGGATGCCCCCCAAACAGATCAAGCCAATCAACTGTCTCACCCATTCAGAGGGTCTGATCCAGTTGGGGGCCCCTCAGCCATTGGTTCATAGTTCATGTGTTTCCATTCATTTGGCTATTTGTCCCTGTGCTTTATCCAACCTTGGTCTCAACAATTCTCGCTCACATAGACCCTCTTCTTTATCGCTAATTGGACTCCTGGAGCTCCACCCTGGGCCTAGCCGTGGATCTCTGCTTCCAGATCCCTTAGTCATTGGATAGGGTTTCTAGCATGACAATTAGGGTGTGTGGCCATCCCATCACCAGAGTGGGTCAGTTTGGGCAGTCTCTCGACCATTGCCAGCAGTCTATTGTGGGGATATCTTTGTGGTTTTCTGTGGGCCTCTCTAGCACTTTGCTTCTTCCTAGTCTCATGTGGTCTTCACTTATTATGGTCTCCTATTCCTTGTTCTCTCTCTCTGTTCTTGATCCAGCTGGGGTCTTTGGGCTGGAGAGTTGGCTCAGCCATTAAAGGCTAGGCTCACAACCAAGAATATAAGAGGACACATCTTTTTGAGTTTTGGCCAAAGACTTCAAATGCACTCCCCCCGCTGCCCAGGAAGTGTTCCAGGCTATTATCAATGATATGTGTTACCCCAAAAATTGATAGAAAGAACATATTGCTGAAGACACCACATGCATGTATCTTTGAACATGAAGACATTGAGTTGATGCTCAACTGGACACCTCACCCTCATTATTTAGTGTTCACAGTGCTGATAGGTACTGTATACATGGTAACAAGAGGGAAAGAAATCATCAATCTCTCCCAGCTACACATACTATGATCGAAATACTGACCTCCTGAATGTTATACCTACTGGTAAAATAGTGTCACAAATGTTATTGAAGTAAACAGGCATCTTGGATTTGGATGTAAGTCCTGGCCTATCAAGTGATACATATAGCTGGGGCCAAGAACCTGAGACTAGAAAGGTAACAGGCCTTAAGGGAAAACCTACTACTATTATTTGATGAATGAACATAGTGTTTAAATGACTCCTAGTGACATTTTGAGATACCCATTGATCATTGCATTGCTCACCAGAGAAACTTCTTCTTGCAACTGATGGTAATTAAAATAGAAACCTACAGACAGAAAACATATAAAGAATGAAAGGTCTTTGCCATTCAGTCTGAAATGGTATATCTTTGTCATTTCCATAACCTCATGCTTCTGGGACCCATGAGGAAGGTGAGATAGAAAGATTTTAAGGGCCAAAGGTGGTGAATGACTTCAATAAAATTTTATTTTCCAAACATGGTATAGCAGATGCACATATGAGCTCACAGAAACTGTGACAGCATGCACAAACCTGCACATACTCAGGCCACAAAAAATTAAAAATATAGAAGAGTAAGTGGATACAAATTCCAACTCCAGCCAAGACACTATTTACAGTTCATAGCTGAGGGGAGAGGGAAGGTCAGTTTCTACAATGGAGTGACAGTTGGTATATATCATCAACACTCTATGGAAAATCTTGTGTTCAGAAGTATTTGGCCAGCAAAATCCAAATTCTGTGGTTTGCTTTTATTGAGTTTTTTGTCTATTTTTTTTAAGACAGGAAAAGTATAAAAATGAATGTAGGGGTTGCAGAAGAATCTAAATGGAGTTAGAAGAGATGATAGAATATGATCAAATATGTTGTATAAAGCACTCCGAAAATAAAACAATGAAAAATTAAGAAATTAGAAAAGTCTTCTAAGTAAAAGTAGGTACACTGAAAATTGATAGATCAATTGATTCTCAGATAACTAATTATTGTTGCTTATCTATATAGATAAGAGTATTCATAACAGCAGTGTTTCTACTAAATTCTAGACATCTATTTTTGTCCCATAACCCATCAGAAGTAGTATTTCCAAATTCATCAACTCTTTTCACCATACAATTTTTTCTCTGATGTTCCCTATCAGAGATAATATCACTACAATCCTTCAAGTTGTCAAAGCTTAAAAAATATTTTTGATGTTTGACAAATGTAGTTTGTCTCTGTTGGTATAATACTCTTCTTTCAAAAATATTTTTATATATCCACCAATGAAAATTCTACCTAAGTAATAAAACTCAAATCATGAGATGGTCAAATATTTGTGATTGACAGTAGAGGGAATCTCTTTTGATTCTGCTTAAAGCTGTTTACAACAATGTCAGTTGTATATCACATAAGCAGATTTACAACTCTCCACAGAAATTGATAGAATTACAAAGATATTTTCTAGGACAATTTCACCTGATGATTTTAGAGTTGATGATATCTGTCTTTGTGGTCTCCTTTGAAGAAATTTCTTCAAAATATCTGATTTCACTCAATGAGTTTCATGACCCTTGCTTGAAGAAATTTAGTTCATGCAAAGACTGACTGTCTTGTTATGAAGAGTTCAATGTGTATATTTTGCTTCTTCCAATACAATAAGTGCATGAAGATATTTTAATCCTAGCACTGTAACTTTTGTGCAATAAGCACTGAATAAACACTATTTTGTTTTTGTTTTTAAGAAAATCTTAGTTTCAAAAGTAAAATAAAATAATTCTTAACACTGTTGCGGAACACTTATTTGCTGCATTTGCCATTTTAATTCCCAAGTAACTCTACCAATTGTAGGAAATGCCCAGGAGGCCTCCACCCTACCCAAAGAACCACATGCACATAAGGAATGATGAGAGTGGCAAAAATAGTCTTCCCCAGAGAAGAGCACACTAACTGTTATACAATATCAAATATCAACACGGATAAAATATATATGTATAAGTAACAATATATATACAGAGCAGGTCATATACATATACACATAGAAGTGTGTGTGTGTGTATGTGTGTGTGTGTGTGTGTGTGTGTGTGTGTTCAGGAAAGGGTATGCACAACATATACCTATGTATTACTCAAATATGCATGTAAAACTTTTAATGAGAACAGAGGACTTGAATTTGAAAAGGAACAAGGAGAACTGTTTGACAGGGTTTAGAGAGTGGAAAAGGAAGTTGAAAACTATGTTAGCAAGTTATTAGAATCTCAAACAATGAGAAAAACATTGAAAATAATTTATGTCATATGCATTAACAGAACACTAACTAAAGCATTCATATATCTAAGATCTGAAGCAGACTTTTTTAAGTTTAAAAGAAATGTATTTGTTTGTTAATTTACCTTCAGTCTCAGCTAGATTTCCATCATGTCATTCATTTAAGGTGGCCTTGATCTTACGAGATGCCCAATTGCTTTTATCTTCATTCTTATTCTTTACCTCCTAGTATATTCTGATTTCTTCACCAAAAATCTGAGAAATATTCAGTTTCAATGTTTTATTTAGACATTTATTGTCTTGTCCAACAAAAATGGCCTGTCCATAAAATTCATAAGCTGCCTACATCAAGAATTTATGCTATCTTGTTCAATTTTGTATGATAAGAGTATAAAAATTGTCCTGGAAGGTGTGACTATGCAGTAAAATGCATTGAACATTTGATGGCTGCCAATTGATCTTCCAACTGTCACTTTCATCATTGTGTAACTGTGAACCCAGATCCAGTCTACACATGTTAAAATAATATAGTTATGTTCCCCACTTACAATGCAATAACACTTTAAATTAATAACAAGTAAAAATTTCAAGGATGTATAAATATATTAAAATGGAGCAACTTGCCCTTGAGGAACCAACAGATCAGGGAGGAAATTAAGAATATAATTTTGGAAACAAGTGATCATAGAGATACAATGTACTTAAACAAATGGTTTCCTCTAAGGCAGTATGTAGAGGAAGGGTGACAGAAATCAATGCCTACATTATAATTTAAAAATATATCAAAAAATTATTACCACTTGCCAGTAACAAGGCCAACATAGGAATTTTTGTTTGAAATTATAAAACAAAATTGACAGACCCTTTGACCAATCAAATAACGCACAGAATCTTCAAATTTTATAAGTCAGAGTAAATCATAAATTACTATATCTTACCAAGATTACATAAAAAAAAAATACCTGAACAGAACTAGCATGACTGATATGGGGTCGGGTGAGGAAGCTTCATTAGGTACTTTCCTTACATACATGAAGACCAGAGTTTGCAGTCCAGAGTCACACTTAAGTGAACAGGCACAGCTGCTTACACTTGTGTTTATGGTGCTGAGGGGGGTTGGCTTTACATATAAGCCATAATATCCTTGATAAACAAAGATGTTAAATAGCTTAAGAAAATGCGATGAAGCATATTGAAATATCATATCAATAAGACAATACATTATACCAAAGTATTTTCATTCTATGCTTTCAAGAATATTTCAACACATATAAATAAGTAGATTGGCCAAATCTACCAATGGAATAAAATATATTACTGGAATTTGTATGGTGACATAAACAAAGAACAAACTACTTAACCCAAACATCAATTAATTGAGAAAAAAGTACAATGCAAGTACTGACAACTGATTCTCAACAAACTTGTAATTAACTCTAGTTAGAAAAGGCATATTCTACAATGAATGCTGCTAGGAAAACCTGAATAACAATGTGCAAAAAAATTCAATTGTATTTCTCACCAGTTACAAAAAAATAGTTTAAAAACAACTACAGAGTTAAATGTATGGCCTAAGGTTTTAAAATTACCAGAAGAAATAATGGGTGTAGTGTTTAAGACATTGGAAAGGTGATATTTTGGGAAAGGGTATAAAACCAGAGAAACAAAGAAACCAAAATAAACAATTGGAAACTCAACTGAACATAGTCAACAAAGTAAAAGGGCAATTTACAAAACAATAGAAAATATTTTTGAACTATATCAGGCTAGAGGCTAATGTCCACATATGAATGGAATTCATAAGAACAAACAAACAAAGAAGAGACAAACACATTAATACTTAATTTACCTGGGTTTGGATCTCCTATTTTCTAAAGATGACATAGAAGTGAAGAACTCATCAACTGTACTGTCAGGAGCATTGTTTGTATAAATGACCAATATGAAACAAATGAAGAATATAGTATGGAGTTTTTTAAAAAATTAAAAACACAAACATAAAAACATATGATCAGCATACCATATGATTCAGCAATCTCATTCCTTGGTATACAAACAAAGACAAAATAATCAATGTTTCAAAGAAATATTTGAATGCCTTTACCTTTTATAGTTCTCTTTATAGAGCACTAATACTTTAAACTGAGTGCCCATCAAATGATGAATGGCTGAAAAAAATGAGGATCAACCACACTGTTGGATACTATTCATTGATAAAAGGAATTCTGGAATGTATGCAGCATTAATATAACAAAAGTTAATTATGTTAAGTGAAATAATCCAGATTTCCAAATATAAATTCTGCATAATCTCACCTAATACAAAAACAGACATTTATAGAATCTGGGTTAGAATTCTGTATTTCACAGAATATTAAGAATAGGTAAAATGAAAAGATGAAGAAAATGCCCATTAAGTCATTGTTTTGTACTAAAAACTTGTGACATACTAAAACTATAGGTAATTAGATACTACTGATCTCAAAAAACTATAAGAAATATATTTTCACCAGAAGAAATAAATGTAAATAACATTCTAGTTTTGAAAATGTAATTATATCTTCAACCAAACAATAATATTTAACACAAATTGTGAAGGTAACTAAAAATTAAAATACATTTTTTAGAAAAGCAAAAATAAGTATGAATTTTAGCTAATATAAGTAATTGTTTCTAGCTATGTGTTTGAAAGAAAATATAGTGAAAATGATGTATAAAAAGTATGAGTTGCCGGGCGGTGGTGGCACACGCCTTTAATCCCAGCACTCGGGCGGCAGAGGCAGGCGGATCTCTGTGAGTTCGAGGCCAGTCTGGTCTCCCAAGCAAGTTCCAGGAAAGGCGCAAAGCTACACAGAGAAACCCTGTCTCGAAAAACAAAAACAAAAACAAACAAACAAAAAAAAAGTATGAGTTTTTTTGTGTGTGTTTACTTTTTTTAAGAAATAAAACAATCATTGTATGTTGTGTACTTGTCTTTTCCTGGCTGGCACAATCTAACATCAGTTCATCTCCAATAGAATAGTGATGACAGATGACAGAAATGAGTGTGCTCAAGTACTGCTTAATGAACTGAGTTTCTAGGTCTGTTGTTGTTATTTCTAGTAGCATAAATGAGTCAATACTCACAGGAGAGTGGATGTCTAAAAGGTAGCTACAACATGGATGGGATGCTACCCTAGGTGGGATGATGACTGATGAAAGCTACAACTGGAGTTCTTGTAGTCTGTAGCAAGTCAACCTAGTCAGATATCATCTGTCTCTTAGGAATCATTCAATGCTGCTATTACCTTGTAGATAGGTCTGCTGAATCATCCCACCTGAGCTTTGTAAGTTTCATTTACTTCCTAACTCTTACAAGATGTATTCCTCCTTCCGGGAGGGAATGTTTGAATTCAGAAGAATAGCTAGGCAACAGCATTATATATAAATAAGAAAGGAGATTCAAAAGAATAAAAAATCTGATGAGATAAATGCAAATACAAAGACTACATTATGATAATCAACAGTTTTCAGGAAATGTACATTGCAAAAGAGATGAATCAGAACCTACTGAAAGAATTCACACTTGAAAATACAGACCTTTCTGCCTTGATATTTAATTTTGTACCAAGTGACTATGTAGATTGTTACATGGTCATGCTTGTTCTCCTAAAATATTGAAATTAATTCAATATAAATTTTATTTTCTCTTTATCTCAGTGAGTATAGTAGCTGTCATACAAACTTCCAAAAATATTCTGTAATGTAAGATAGGAGTAGGTAATAGATATAGCATATCTCTGATAGGAATCCATTAATAATTCATTATCTGGACACCTCGGGGGTGTGACAGAAGCTTTTAATAAATGCTCTAGTGCACTCCCAGTGGTGTGTTTTGCACTAAATCCATGACACAGAGGAATAAACCTGAGAGGATAAAATAGTGTGTTCATTTGCTGAATAGTTCAAGTAAAGAGTTATTGAACCATTTTTCTTTGTAAGACAGGGATGGATTTGGTTTATACTGTTCTACATTTTTATTAAAAGTAAGACTTGTCTTGTGTTTGAAAGTCTTTCTCATTATTATATATACATATAT
>CABHPP010106190.1:15560-41082 GCA_902168425.1 Peromyscus attwateri | reverse complement strand
TGAAAACAAACATATTTTGAAGGCACCTCCACAGTGCCTCTGGGTACGGTGCCCCTGTGAGTACAATACAACTGGGCAACCTGAATAAAACAGAAACACAGCTCAATTAATTCTCAAGTTAGAAAAATATTCGTTCCTATTACTTACCTGGCAATAGTCTCTCTAAATAAAACTGCATATTCCTCTAGCAAAAGAGACAAAAATGATTGATCTTTCTCTGGCAGGTAGCTTCAAGTGGACCACAGCAAACACGGAAGAAAATTTGGAGCCTGTTTATAGTACCTCATAAATTTTAATTTTCACAACTGGGCCTTTCTGGTTCCAGGCAATTCCTGAGTACAGCAGGACCCAGGTTATTAGGTTGTATCATCTCACACGGAACCTGATTAGTTCTGTCTTATCTCAGCAAAACAATAGCTCAGCATTTTCCAGGACAGACTTGTTTCAATGCCTTCTGCTGCTGGTGGTAGTCTGTTTGTTGAAACAAGGTCTCACTATGTCTTCAGGCTGGTCCAGAACTTGAGCTTTGCCAGCCTAATCTACAGTGCTGGGATTGTAGGCAAGTACCATCACCATGCTGTTTCCCTTGCATTTCATTTTCTGCTGTTTACCAATTATACACCTCATGCATGCACTTGTAAATATTGGTAGAGTGCATCATGTGCATTTTTACAAGTTATTCTACAAAATATTACTGAATGAGATGACTGTGGCCTCTGAGAGCCATCTCAACTTGCTCAGTGGTCTACTGAGACAGTCAAAGTGACTAATTAACCAAGGCAATGTGTAGTTACAGGAGCCTATCTTAGGTTGGGAAATGTACTATTACTGTCAGGCTATAACATTCTAAGTACCATTCCTGTGTTTAAGGAACTGAGAATCTTTGGGTTATGCTAGACCCCACAGTGTATTTTTTTTTCCTAAAAGAACACTAAAATACAGTTTTATATAAACATGATTAATAAGAATAAGGATAAAGATTAGTCAGGCAAAAACCCACTTAAAAGAGAGCCTTAGAAACAATCAGATGCCAATTCACCAAGTCAGAGACTTTCTACCCTTGGACTTATTAAAAATTGTATTAGTTGGTATTTGTCAGGGGTGAGCGACAGGGCTAAGTATTTGTTGAGAACTGTTAGGCCTGATTTATTCTTTCATTGTCCACAGCCCAGAGGGCTGCTTCTGCCCAATAAAGCAAAGACGGGGTCCAGACAGCGGGGTCCCGAGGGGCCTGGCACTCACCATGTCCCCCTCCTGCACTCTTCAGCCTTTTCACCCCAATTAAAGGTCAGCACGGCTGCTCAAAAACATTTATTTAAAAAGGCAGTCAACTCAGCAGGCTGTAAAGTGTGATATTGCCACTTCATAGAATTCAATTAAACCCGGGACCGGGGCCTCTGTGAATCACTGGAAGAAGCAGGACTTGAGACATTTTCTGCTTTCTTCGAAAAGCGGTGATTTTTTTTTTTTCCCCTCCCGTCATTTATTCGGTTCCCCGAGCGCCATCACGATCTCCCCCCAGTGGCTCGGGGATTTATCGCTCTCGGCTTAATTAAATCCCCTCCAACCGCAGCGGAAGTCCGCGGCCCGCGCCGCCGCACTGCGCAGGGCTCGCGGCCTCCTCCTGCGGGCGCGAGCTAACACCCCCGGCACACACCAAGCGCCCATGCCGACCCCACCGCCATGACCCACCTCAGCCTCAGGTCGCCCGGCCCCCCCCCCCCCCCCAGCCACTTCCGCCCGCCGCACTTCCGCCGCGCGCTGCACTTCCGGCCCGCGGGCGCCGCCCTGCCGCCTGGGCTCCTTTCCTCTCCGGGTCTTTTCTGTAATCCCCCCCGGGGCGAGCATCCCCTGAGTCAGTAGAAGAGAAAGCCAAGTTAAAATGAAAAAGAAAGAAGAGGGAGGGAGAGAAAGGAAGGGAAGGAGGGAGGGAAGAAGTAGAGGAGAGGCCCTGTGTGTTAAGGAAACAGCCTCGGGGGTTGAGAGGCAGCATTTTGAGACTGGCCATTTTAACCTCTCCCTGTATGAGTTCTGTCATTTATTAAGGTCGTATTTACCGTCTTCCTCTTCCTTCGGGTTGGGGCTGAACTGGGCTATAAGGAACAGGATGAGCAAAGCTGGGAGCTGTACCTCCCTCCCTCCGTTTACAACCTTATAACCCTGTAGGCAAGGCAGACATGGGGGAAATTATCCTTTAAAACAGGCAATGCATATATTAGGCTAAGCGTTTTGAAGAGGAGGAATATGACCTGTGAAAAGACAGGAATGCCAGCTGGTTAGAGAAGTAGCTTTTGGACTAGCATATGTCAACCCCAGGACAGGAACAGAAGAACTCCCTACCACGAAAAGAGCACAGCTTGGACCATGCACAGACAACAGGCCAAAGCTTGAAGGGGATTGGGGACTAGAGGTGAAAAGGAGAAGAAGAATATGGAGTCAGGACAGGTAGCCAGGACAGGCCTGTGCTACCAGCAGCTGGAATACTTTCTGATTGACTATGTCCCTGTGCAGAAAGGGGAGCTGGAATAATTGTTTTTGTCTTCAAAAAGGATCTCTCAGAGTTGGGACGATAATGGCTTAGTATAGGTGGACCTAGCAGGGATGTCAGGAAAATGACTAAGCAGCATAGGCTCCAGGTGTGGTGGTATTGTAAGTAATAAGAAAATGATGGGTAATAAGTATAATAATACTCAAATTAATATTTATTGATTGCTCATCCAAAGCTTGGCACTCATTAAAATGTTTAATCCTGTGAAGAACAGTCTTATTAAGTACCATTTTACAGATGATGAAATGGAGGCTTAATAACTTGCCCATATCCTCCCAGATAGAAAAGAGCATATTGGAATTTCAGTATCTGTGGGCTCATCACCGAACAAAAATCACTGTGTATTTAGTGCCTAAGGAAAAAAAAAAGATAAAATAAGTCAGAAATGAATCCCTTAAACAAATCATATTGATTCTATGATATTGGTAGAGGACACAATTTGAAAGTAGAATTTTCAAGTTCATACTTTATCACTTCAGCATTTGTTAGTAGCCAAAAGAGGATTTGAGGCTGTAAACAGACCTATGATTTTTGTCTTTTGGGGTTTTTTTTTTGGTTTTTTTTCATTGTTGATATGCTCTGATAAGTCCTAATCTTTCTGAGCAAGAAAAGGTCACTCTGTAACAGTTACAAATGGATTAATTTTTAGGAACTAATGCTGTGTCTAGCTATAAGTATCTTGGTAGAGCATGCATATTGTACATTTTGTGGAGAGGTAGATCTTCCTGGAAATGTAACTTCAGGTCAGCTTCCAAATTTCATTTTTATTTTGTTGGAAAATGAAGCTTTGTATAGTAAGTTGGATTTATGAAATTTGATTTCACAAACTGAAGATGAATGGTTTTCCCAAAGGTCACAATGAAAGCTTTGCAGTGTTGATTACAGATAAATTTCCCCAAGGAGTCAAAGTTCATTTCCAGAGTTTGCATTTAATTAGTGGATTTTTTGGGTGGTTATACAGTTTTTAAGTGGTAGCACAGGACTCCATACAAACAGGAATGCATACAAACAGTTTCACTTGAGAGTGGGAATTCCCTGAAATGGTTGTGAATCCCTGAGGCTTTGGTTATCAGTGCCCAGTCACCTTAGGAATGTCTGTGTTAGAGCCTTTATCCCAGAAGAACAGTTTGGCTTTTAGGTCCAAGTTTCCCACCTCCCTGTGCCAAGCAAAGGACCTTTGTTTGAGAGAATTTCTGGAGTTTGAACAGAAAAAATGATTATCTCAAAAAAAAAATTGGCCACAGCAAAATTATAAACATTTATTCAAGGGTCACAGAGTAGAACATGTGTGGGTGTCACTAAAGGCTGGATTTAGCATTCATTGCAAACAATACCCTATTGAGACAGTCTAAACACATGAGAGCTACTACAATGTGATGAATACTGAGACACTGTAGTATAGTCTATTTGTTGATGACTTTAGCTAAATAATTTCAGAAAAATTTACCGATTTATTTTATAGAAAAAATATTAAATAGGGTCTACTCACAGCTTTTAGTATGTTTCAAATGATGTGAAGGTAAGATTGAAGGTCTTTAGATAGCACTGGTTGGTATTTTTTGTTTATCTAAAATATTCTTTTCGTAGGCCTTTGACCTATGTATTGTCCTCTGTGGATTCCAGTTCTAGTGTTTGTCCTGAGAACTGAAGCACCAGTCTGTGTTCTGACTACTTTGGAACCTGAGTTCTATGCTTAGACCTCAAGACTGGTATCTCAGTAGTTATGTCTGAGGCTTCAGCCTAACTCTAGAAACAGCCTGCTTGGAAGGGCTGGTCTGTAACTCCTGAGATAACTCCAGAGTACTTTAGACGATACACTATCTGTCCTTCCAGAAATGACTTGGAGTCAGGCCTTCCATTTAAGGCCTCATGAGGGCTAGACATGTGGGTGTGGGAGGTGGTGGCTTCACTCTTCCTTCTTGGCTTTGCCTCTGAGAAAGCAGAAGTAAAGTAAATGGCTGTTGATATGAAAGCGTTTCCTTCAGAATGCTTTAAAAAAAGAATGTCTTAGCAGGGAGTGATTGTCATGTCTGCCCTATTTCACTGTAACCTGGATTTGTGCTGCCACTCAAAGAACATGAGACGTGGACTTTGACTAGGAGGGACTATCTCAGTAATTGCCACAGTTGGGTGGTACGATGGTAGAAACATTCAGAAACCTGGGAGGAGTTCCCTGGTGTTCTTCCGGTCTTGATGATGAGCATATTTGTTTATCTCATCAGTCAGTCTTTCTAGGTTCTGCCAGCTGCAGGAAATGATCTGAAAGGGCCAGATATTAGGTTATGTTTAAGGTCATGGAGAAAAACAGTGGCAACCTCCCAAAGAAAAGATGTGCTTCCGAGTCTGGGATGTGTTGGGTCATTGGGTCACTGTTGACTACCTCCAGGCCAACCATTGTAAGAGGAGACAGAATTATAAGCCTGTTCCACCAGGAAAGAATGGGCTGCAGAGACTTGATTTCTGCATCCTCTATGACATTAAAAAACAAACAAACAAAAACCTCTGCTCTTGTTCCAGACATTTAGAGGAGAGTGAAAAGAATTTCAAAGGGGGAAAAACGCTTATTTGTTTTAAGGCTTGCTCAAGTAATCCACTTACACCATTTACATTAGTTAAACAACCTTTCCGTGTAAACACCATTAATTATGTAGTATAAGAGTCAAATAAAAATGCTAAAAAATAAAAGTAATTGGGGAATAAATTAGTGTAGCTTGAGTGCCCATACATTATAGAGAAACTGTAGACTTTGAAGGGGATGGATGTGTGATTTTTCTATTGTTTGTGCTATAGGATGGGACCAACAGAAATGACATTTCACAGATGGGTACCAAAGCTGTTAAAGTTTAAACTCACACTGGCAGTGAAATTACAGTTTTCACAGGGACCTTGACTCCAGCCTCCCTCTTTATCCATCTCTAAAAGACTGTGAGGTGAGATGGGGTTTGAGTATCCCGTGGATCTCCCCAGAAGATCTGTGAGAACCAGACCATTGTTGTCAAGTCCAGAATCAGTAGCCTCCAACCTCCTTTCGAGTGTACTAACAGGAGATTGCTGTGTCTGTGCTGAAGGAAATGAACTGATGTGCTGCCTGCTAGCCACAAAGGAAAAGGTCAGGGACTGTCACGACAGAAAGAAGAGGGTGTCCGAGACACTGCAGTGACAAGAGCAGTGTACGTTCATGTCACCATTTGTTAATTGATTGCTTACAGTTCCTCAGGACAGGATACACATTTTTGTCATCCCATTTTACAGACACGGAAATTGACTCTTAGAGGAGATCACAAATGAGACAGGGATTGGAAAGCATTTCCTCCTGCTGAATTTTTCTACTACCTCATTCATGTTTTTAAATGTGAATGAAAAGAACTATGGCGCATTTCAAAAGAATATTTTGTTCTATGTAGGATCTTTTAAGAATATTTGAGCCTAGTGGTGGTGGTGCACACTTTTAATCCCAGCACTCGGGAGGCAGAGCCAGGTGGATCTCTGTGAGTTCGAGGCCAGCCTACGAACAAGCTCTACAGAGCAAGATCCAGGTCAGGCACCAAAACAACACAGAGAAACCCTGTCTCGAAAACAAAACAAAACAAACAAAATAATATTTGAGCACATTTCCATCATTCCTCAGGGGAAGTTTTGTTTTACCTCAGGAGGCAGGAAATGGTTTTGAGATAGGAAAAGTTTTTCATTTTTATGGATTAAGCCCATCATCTATTATAATCACTAAAGCTGGATCATGGAAGAACATAGGGTTCTCACAGCATGAAGAAGTACAAAGCTTCCCCTGGCTTCCTGGTGCATATCCACAGCATCCAGAGAGGCCTGTTCAGACAGACAGGACAGCTAGCTACTCGGAAGAGCTGCTCTGCAAACACACTCTAACATGCTATTGGTCAACTGTCCGACAACTTACTGCTTAGAAGAATTTTGAGGGACAATTTTTCCAAATTTTGAGAATTTGGCCCTTCTTCAGAGAAATATAATGAAATACTTAACCATACCATTTGCTATGTATGTGCAGCATAAACTAAAGGGAAATTATTTATTCAGAATAATGCTCCCTATGCCAGCAGTAAGCATTGAAACCCAGGTACTAACAACATTCTTGCCTCTTCTAGGGGAACTCACAGTCTAGTAAGAAGATCAGTGTTAATGAAATGGCCGTGCTAATAAATATTTACTACTGGGCTTCGAGGAACATGCTAGTGATCTCAGCACTTAGGAGGCTGAGGCAGGAGGATGAAGAAGTAGAGGCCTGTCTGGGCCACAAAGCAAGACCCTATCTCAAAACAAAACAAAACAAAACAAAACAGTATTTATTGTAAATATCCCTTTCTCCAATGAGGGTAATATTTGTAACTAACTTACTAGAAAAAGAAAGTGGACACAATATATACTATATCTACACATATTTTTTACTTAAAACACATAAATATCTACTTGTCAAATTTGATCCAGCTGAGATGCCTTGTGTGAGGACTGGTCTAGTAACTGAAGTGTTACTTCATCTTTCTGGTATAAAGCTCACTCAGAATTATACATTTTATGTGCAATTTTCAGTTATAGCTACTTTAAAATGGAAAATATGAAGACACTGGTGAAGTAAATTTTATTCATTTAGATTTCATTATCCTCTCAATCTTTTACACTTCTCTTGCTTACAACTAATTTCAGAACAATTCCCCACCCACTTCCCAGACTTTGCGTGTCTGTCTTTCCAAAGCATTTAACTTAGCTTTCATAGAAATAACAACTCTCTTTTTATGCTCATATTTGAACAGTTTATGTGATACTTAATTAAACGATATAATTATAGTAATCAAGTACAACTGTCATAAACAGGTTTGAGAACAGAAACAAGCCACTCTGAGTAAGCATGGAGCTCAGCTGGTGGGAGTTGAAGCGGCGAGGACACCAGGCGGGCAGAAGTCACAAGCATCTGTCTCACTGGACAATCAGTCAGTATATCTGACAAAGGGATTTGAAAACACCGGTTAGCTCCCAGAGAAGCTCAATTAAAAGTGCCTCTATTGTAATTAAAAACTAATAAATATTTCAAGGAAAAGCAGTGGGTGCCATAAAGGTCTATGCTGGGGAGACATGCTCTTGCCTTGGGAAGTCAGGAAAGGCCTCCGAGGCCCATTAGAATTGCCTCAGAGAGGGGCTGAGGCAGGAGTTCTGAGGGAGAGTACAGCAGCATCGTGGCAGCTGTAGAGGACTGAGGGAGTGTGTGTTGAACACGAGGAACTGAAGGAAGCTGGTTGTGTGAAGAGCAGAGGTGGAGGATGGGTACAGGGCACGGTAGTGAGAAGACTGAGACCACTCCATGACAGCTCTAAGGCCAGTGGTTCTCAACCTTCCTAATGCTGTGACCCTTTATTACAGTTCCTCATGTTGTGCTGACCCCCAACCATAACATCATTTTCGTTACTAGCTCATAGCTGTAATTTTGCTACTGTTGTAACTGTAATGTAAATATCTGTGTTTTCCAATGGTCTTAGGCAACCCCTGTGAAAGGGTGGTTCAGGGGTCGCGACCCCATGGGTTCAGAACTGTTGTCTTAGGGCTTTGACAAGCATGGTTGACTTCACCCTGTCCACAGTGACAAGTTGCCAATGCAGGTGAAGCAAAGGTCTGCTTATTTTGCAAAGAACAGCATCCAATTTATAGAGTCTAGACCTTCAAGTCTAATTTGGGTATTTGATTTCTTCTTTTCCAATGTAAATATATCATGTGATACTTTGTAGACAAAAACAAAACAAAACAAAACAAAACAAAACAAAACAAAACAAAACTTTAACCTCTGGCTCCAGGATTTCTCTTAGGGAAGTAGCTGTGCTTATTGAGGAAACTGCGTTCACCAGCAGCTTGTGGGTCAAAGATGAGCATCTTTTGTTGTCAAGACAACAAAGGGGATGCTAAATGTCTCTGCTGAGAAAAAAAGAGGGAGGGAAAGAGAATTTAGTTTCTAGGCTTCTATAACCAAGTACCACAAAGTGGGTAGCTTAAAACAACAGATGTTTATTAAATCCCCTCATTTTGGAGGCTGGAAGTTGGAAATCAAAGTGTCAGCAGGACCGTGTACCCTCTCCAAAGCTCTCTATGTTTTCTTTCCTGCTGGTGGCCAGCAATCCTGCCATTCCTGGTTTGCAACTCTGCCTCTGTTGTCACAAGGCATCCTCTCTGTGCCTTGATAACTCTCTTATAAAGAATATTGTTATATTGGATTAGCATCTGCATTAATACCTTTACCTTAAATTGCTTATGCTTGTAAATACTCTATTTTTACATTTTCAGATATTGGGATTGGGGGCTTTAAGGGCAAAACCCTGGAACCTATAACATACTTGAAGGAGAGGAGTTAGGAAGAATCAGAAAAATTATGTGATGTTAGGTAACTGGGGTGGTTATAACAAGAAGTTGCTAGTGGTGGGGTGGATGAAAGGACTAATAAGGAGTTCTAAAGTACTTTTCTTACAGATTAAGATGCAAAAATGTCTCTTTACAGTACTCATTTACTCTGTCTGCTACAGACGTGTTAATAATGTTTTGACAGTGGAGAAGAGAAGGCAAACGACAGTAGAGCCACCGAGAAGTTCTTGGTCCCCATGTTGGAGTCTCTGACCGAAGGATGTAATCATAGAGATACTCTGACCTCTGAAGGGTGTAATCATAGAGATTCTCTAGAGAGCAATTCAGGAAATCTGAGAAAAAGATCATTGAACATCTGTGTGGTAGTTTGAAAGAAAATGGCCCCCAAAGGGAGTGGCACTATTAGGAGGTGTGGCCTTGTTGGAGGAAGTGTGTCACTGTAGGGGCAGGCTTTGAGGTCTCCTATGCTCAAGATACTGCCCAGTGTCACAGTCCACTTCCTGTTGCCTTTTGGTCAAGATGTAGCCAGCACCATGTCTGCCTGCACACCATCATGCTCCCCACCTTGATGATAATGGACTGAACCTCTGAAACTGTAAGCAAGCCACCCCAATGAAATGTTTTTGTTTGTAAGAGTTGCTGTGGTCATGGTGTCTCTTCACAGCAATAGAAACTCTAACTAAGATAATCTGTATCACCCTTCTGTACCTTCAGATAGTCACACACACACACACACACACACACACACACACATATATGCCTCTGGTCTGGGGCTTGGGCAACTTTCTTTGGTTAGACTTGGTCTACAATATACAATATAGTCATGAAAAAAACTCTTTCCTGTCACTTGGTACTATTAGCCTCTTTTAGGATTTAAGTGCAGGATTTTCAGCCATATTAGGAACATTTGTGAGCTACTTTAGAACAAACCCGAAAACTTTTGTATTCTGCTTCTCTTGTCCCGATATTCTCTAAATATAAGAACTGCAAGGAGATTACAGCTTGAATGGAGAGAGAGCAATCTGTGATATTCTTGTCACTGTCTCCTCTTACTTCACAGCAAACCTCTGTGTTTTGTTTCTGGGTTGGAAACTGAGGTGCTGAAGTTCTTCTACTTCCTTCACTCAGGTGGGTCCCCAACTCACAACGAAGGAAATGATTTCCTATAGTGAGTCCAGATGCTTGTGTTCAGCGTTATTGCTATTAGCCATCAAGTCTGAATTGTACCAAATTAAATCCGTCCTTGAGGCCTGAAGGGAAGACACTCTTAATAATGGTTTAATGTCCTCAGAGTGAAATAGCCTGAAGTGGGGGGGGGGGGGGGACCCACTGTCTCTGTGAGCACAACCCAACGCTCCAGCATTTCCGCTCATTTCTGTGGCTCATTTACACTGGTATTTAACACAAATGTGGTCTTAAAGCACATTAACAACCTCCTTAAAGCCTAAGTAACTGGCAAATGGTTAGCATAATTAATAAAGCAGTTTTTAAAATTCCTGTAAGCAGCTCAAGGAAAATGACAAAATATTCAATGAACAAAGGTGTTAGTGATTAGTATGCCGTGCCTTTGTAGGAGCGTTCACCCCCACATTAGGTACTTCATGAGCACTGAGCTTGCTCAGGAAAAAGAAGCAAAACCAAAATAAGCTATCAAAATGGCAGCCATCGCCGGGCGGTGGTGGCGCACGCCTTTAATCCCAGCACTCGGGAGGCAGAGGCAGGAGGATCTCTGTGAGTTCGAGGCCAGCCTGGTCTACCAAGTGAGTTCCAGGAAAGGCGCAAAGCTACACAGAGAAACCCTGTCTCGAAAAACCAAAAAAAAAAAAAAAATAAATAAAAAATGGCAGCCATCAAGAGAGTGAGAGACCGGGAACTAGTATGAGACCATGTTTGGGTATTTAGGCAAGAGACCTCTTGGGTTCTCCTCCACTCTGAGTCTTCAGTGCTTTGCTCATTGGAATGTTTAGACAATGCTCTTCCCTAACCTACCCATCCCAGGTGTCACATCCAGGATATTTTTGCTGTTTGGTTGTGGAGGAGAGGGAAAGTTATTTTGATGAAGCTTATGTTCCTTTCCAGTTTTTGAAAACCATTGGGTCTCTTCCTTGGAAGAAGTTCTTTATTGATAGCACCTGCAGTCTGGCAGGTTGTTCTAGAAAAGGTACTGGTGTTGAAGCCTAAGGTCCCGGAAGAATGGCTCTGAGACCCCCCTTTGGTTCAGTCCTACACCATGGACCAGGCTCCATAGTTCTGTGCCTGGTTCTTTCTTTTATATAAAAAAGGTTCATTTATTTTTGTGTGTTTGTCTGCACATATGCATGTGTATCACATATGTGCTTGCTCCCTGTAGAGGTGGAAGAGTCTTGGATCTCCTGGAACTGGAGTTTACAGGTGATTGTGAGCCACTATGTGGGTATTGGGAACTGAACCCAGGTCCCTTTCAAGATCATCAAGCATTCTTAACAGCTGAACTCTCTCTTCAACAACCTGCGTATGGCTTTTTACCATAGTTTCTGCTCCACCCTTTTTAGTTCTTTCAACAACCTTCTAAAGGAGTTATCCAGTCAGTGTAAAAAGTGTTAGGCTTCTGTGACACCCTGGTTTGGGTCATATTCCAAGCCAAAGATCATCTTCTCGTATTTCTATTCAAAATCTCAAAAGCTACCACACATTAAAAAGATTAAAACACCGAGAAAGAACTCTCAGCTTGAACTAGTCACACAGCTGTCCATCCCTTGGTGCTCATTACCCCGCAGACATGAAGTATTCTTGAGTTTTAAACATTTCTTTCTTTCTTTTTTTATTTTTATTTTTATTTTTTTTAGTAACAGCAAGTCAAATTGGCCAGGATTCAGGAAGGAAAAAAAAAAACCAAATGGCATAAATTTTTAAAAGTTCTTTATAAACTCAAGAGTGGCAACTGCTTTCTGGGAAAAAGCAGGAAGGATGAATGATAACAATATGCTGGCAGATATGAATGGCAGAAAGAAACTGGGGGTCAGTTATTCTCATTAGTCAAAGAGACAAGACAGGAGGAATTGGCTTGAGCTCAGTGGAAGAAAAGAAATGTAAGAAACAACTCATCCTAAGTACAAAGAAACGTCAGCATTGCCCTCGTGTACTGCTAATGATAACTTAATCAGCATGCTCATTTTCTTATTTGGTAACTCAATTAGTTAAGGAGTTTTCATGCCATTTCCCTCTCTTTCTGAACATGTATGTATGTACCTGTATGTGTGTTTATTTTCATTTGTATGCCTCTGTGTATGTGTGTGTGTGTGTGTGTGTGTGTGTGTGTGTGTGTGTATGCCTGTGTGTGTAAATGAAGAAAAAGAGACAATAGTAGAGGCATGTTGTTACCAGCCTCATTAATCAAAGAAAAGCTGAAAACCTAGAGTTGCTCTGTCTGCCGCAGCTTGTCTGCTATGGCGAGGTGGATGATCACTTTGAAGATTCCTACTTACAGGTTTTTATTTTATTCTATTTTTTGTCCTGTTCGAGGTTATTTGTAGCTTCATGCTGTAGCACTTTCTCCTTTTTGGTCACCATTGACTCTAACACAGGCAGATGAGGGTGAAATCTAACCCAGTAGAATAGTTCATGTTTGCTCTATCTAATCTTATATTGTCTTTCATAGGTTGTCTAATTGTATATTGTCTCTCATAGCTTACATGAACTCATCTTTCCTCCTTGGTGGGGGAGGAGGGGAGGTCTCAAGTTACTTTGTCATCTAATGTCTGTGCTCCTGCAGATAATTTACAGACCACACAGCCTCTACCTTCTGTGTTCTGTAACTCGGTGGTAGTGTGACCTTCAGCAGCTGCTGAGCCCCTAAGTAGGGCAGAGGAGACCATTATAGAAAGGAAATAACATGTGGCTTCCCAAACTGCATGAAACCTGTCTATTGTAACTAGATGAATTACATATTCATGAACATTGAGAAATGAAGACTGTTTCCCTTGCCAAGCACTCACCTTGGCTGAGCACCACGCCTGGCAAACAATGCAAAGCTTTGGCGCTGTCATCTGTTTACCTGGCCAGTCAGCACGTGTTGCATGATTAGCATTTCTGCAACATGGTGTGGGAGGAAAGCTGGGTAGAGACATACATTTCCAAAGAAAACTGAATTCCATCATTATTGCAATTTTATTTGATATCAGTGAGTATTTGTTGACTAGCCACTGCTCTCAAATTATCCTAACAAAACTGTAGTACTGTATTATGGGGAAAGGAATTTACTGGTTACAAAGTCTCTACACAAATACCACGAAGACCTTCCTTTGCTCCATTAAGTAGACTGTTGAGTTGTTGTGTGTGCAACTATTTACAAGATTATGAGTTTTGATGATTCTATTTCTTATTAATTCCGGTTATCAGAGAATTATGGAAACTCTCCCTATTTTATCAATGGGAAAACTGAAGTCAGATATGTTAAGTGACCTCCCAGGGGACATTATTAGTGGAAGAACCAGGGGAACACTGCTGCACTGCTCTCTCTTAATTCTTAGTTCATATTTATTCCACCAGAACACCACACTCATGTGACTTTAACTTTAATTTTACAATGTCAGGACTGATGATGACCAAAAATAATTGGACATTTAAAATGGGGTATTGGGTTCTGTTCAAGCTCATCAGAACTCCCTATTCCTCCTGCCTTTAGCTTATCCTCCTTCTCTAGCAAAGGCTTTCTTCATCTTATGATCTTCTGCTGATCAAGTGAGTATAATGGCTCATTACAGCCATAACTCTTACAACTCTTCCTGTGTTCCTCTGCTGCACATGTGGGAAAGAGACTCCTTTGCAGCTAGGTTTCTGGATGTGACTTTGGGCTCTTCTAAGCAACTGTATTCTCACAAGACAAATTCAGACCTGAATTAAATAGTGAGAGAAATGGTAATCTGTTAGCCTTTGTTCCCACTTCCCACTTTTAAGTGCGAAAGTAATGGGGATTAACTGTTATAACCCATGGAGAGTTGTAAATGAAGTGTGTTCCTGGAACCACTGGTCGCATTGGCAAACATCTTGATTCCCAGACCTCCTGAAAAATGCCATAGAAGGCAGCTGCCATTGAGGTTGCTGTTCTTAAGTATTGTTTTAGGACTCATTTCTTCAGAGTCCTAACAGAGGCTGTTTCTTCTGATCTTAAGATTTCATTAGCATTTAATTCACCAAATCCCTTTCTACTGAAATTTGCTGCAGTGATTTCTCAGAGCTGTTACATGGTCATGACTGATCACCTGTCAGCCCACAACACCCTGAGTTGTCAATCTGTGATCTAACATACTTGTGCTTTTAAATACTGACCCCAGTCTCCCATGCCCAGCCTACAAGGTTATTCATCTTAGTGGTGCTGTAGCTCGGATAATGCCTAGCATAGGCTATTCACTTTCTTTTTTTTTTTAAGAAGTGAACGAATGACTAAATGTATAAGTGCAGACATCCTGTATTGCTTATTTCATGTGAGAATGAGAAACTTGGTAAAAATATAATTGTAATTCATATATATATGCTATTAGCATATTTTATATAACAAAATGTGGAATGGCACATACTTTTAACCTGATATTAATCATTACTTCTTACTTAAACAGTCAAATGGGATTTGATGCTTGGCAATTAAATATTTTGCTGCCCCTGGAAGACTAGAAATGTGCATTGATGAATGTGAGCCTCTTCTCTTGCTCTGCCTCTTACTCATTACATTTCTTCCTGAGCAATTTTGAACAGGTGTTACTAGACGCCTCATTAACTGCACAGAGCTGTGGAAACCATGGGTAAGATGATGCCTTTCCAGAAAGTAAGGCTTGCATTCTTTAAACACTGCACCAGACCAAAAACATTGTGATTCATCTGGTGTTGCCACTGGCGACAGATACTGGCTTAAGACGCCAAGAGCTTGAATTGATGTTATGTCTTACCTTTTTTTCTGATCCCCCTTTCTTGTCATTATTCAGTATGCTCTCTGTCATTTATCTGCATGTTTATATGTTTAATTTCCCCATTAATATTTATTAAGTGCCTACAGGTTGCATTGTAAACACACACACACACACACACACACACACACACACACACACACATGCGCACACACTCCTTTTAAGGGCTCATTTGCAACTCATCTAATTATTTTTTTTTTTATTTTGAGGATGGGTCCAAGTTGTAGATCAGGCTAGTGCTGAGGTCACTGTGTACTCCAGGCTGGTCTTGAATTTTTGTGATCCTCCCAAGCACTCCCCAGCCTCTGAGTACTGGAATTACAAGTATGAGCCACCACACCCAGCTCATTCATCTAATTATCACTAAAACGTCCTGAGATCTAGAGGATAGTCACTAATATTCTCATCTTATTAGGGGGACTTGAGGGGATAGAAACGTGTCTCCTGAAGCAGAGTTGGACCTTCACTGATACCAACTGATGTGTAATCCTAGTCTCAGCGTTTGTTCTAATACCCTGTTTTCTATGGTAACAGTACGATTCAGACAATAAGCAGACATCATGCCATTAAGGCTGTGAGCCAGTATATTACATACATGTTGACAGCAGAAGGAGTGTCTTGAAGAGAGTTAGAAAAATCCTTCAGCTTGATTATGAAAGACATTTCAGCATAAAACACCCACACAGAGAACACAGGCAAACCTAACCTGGTGATGAGGAATCTCTTTGAAAATAACAAAGCAACTGCAGCAATCAGAAGAGGTCACACACCTACAGCTCTCTGATTTGACCTGATGGCATACATAGACAGGATATAGGACAGCATGTCTCTAAGTAGGAGCAGCCAGGAGAAGGGGATGGGAATGGGACAAACACCGTAGGAACCCAAGCAAATAGGCATCGATTTAAGGGTTTCGAGACGATAGAGGCTGTCTTAGTTAAGGTTACTATTGTTGTGATAAAACACCGTGACTAAAGGCAACTCGGAGAGGGAAGGGCTTATGTGGCTCATATATCCTGAATCACAGTCCACTGCGGGAAGTCAAGGTAGGAACTCAAACTGGGTGGAGACCTGGAGGAAGGAGCTGATATGGAGGCCATGGAGGAGTGCCACTTCCTGGCTTGCTCTCCTTGTCTTGCTCACCCTGCTTTCTTATAGAACCTAGGACCACCAACCCAGGGGTGTTCCCACCCACAATGGGCTAGGCCCTACCCTACCAACCATTAATTAAGAAAATGCCCTAAAGGCTTGCCTGCCTACAGCCTAATCTTATAGAGTCATTTTTCAATTGAGGTTCCCTCCTCTCAGATGACTTTAGCCCGTCAAGTTGACATATAACTATCCAGGACAGAGGGGTCATGGGAGATAGGATAGTGGTGACTTGGTTTCTTTGTGGCACCAGAGAGTAAAATAATCCAGTAGTAGATAAAACTACAGGAAAGGAAAAACATGATTTCTGACAATCACAGCTGTCTAATAATGAGGTGGATTACACTGCAAGGTCACTAGCTCTTTGTCATCAGAGATACTTAAAAAAGATGGCCACCTGTCAGAAGTATGATCCGGGAGCCACCCATATGGGGAGTGTAGATAGCTATCAAGTTGTTAGGCTAACACGTGTTGCGCGGAGCAGCAGGCTGCACCCAGGAAATCTGGTGTAGAATCCAGAGAAGCTTTTTCAGTAAACTGCTGGACCAGAGCAGCAGACTCCGTAGTGGAAGGGAGAAAAGAAATGTTATCCCTTGTGTATTTATCTGTATTTATCTAAAGGGAAAGAAAGAAAGAAAGAAAGAAAGAAAGAAAGAAAGAAAGAAAGAAAGAAAGAAAGAAAGAAAAAAGAAAGAAAGAAAGGAAGGAAGGAAGAAAGAAAGGAAGAAAGAAGGAAAGAGGAAGAAAGAAGAAAGGAAGGAAGGAAGAAAGAAAAGCAAGATTACTAGTTTTTAAGTGTGTAGTGAATCATATAGCCTAGGATACACTAGCAAGGGCTCAAGTCCTCTGACCCCAAAGACTGTAACAGTTTCTTCATTTGTTCCTTTATAGCACTATGTTTCCATGTATTGTAGTAAATTTGGGCTTCATTAACAAAAAAATCTATGGACTAATCATCTTAAATAGCAGAATTACAAAAAAAATCTTTATGATGATTCCCCCCCCCCCCCACCCTTTTCTTTAAAGTTTATCCAACACAGCACAGTCTCCAACTTCACGGAGGTGGCTGACCATGTCCATGACCAAAGCTGACTCTACACTGGAATTCAGTTGATGAGCCAGCCTCGGCCTCAGCTTTCTGGTCAACCCCAGGGAGCACACAGCTCTCCTTCTGTAGGGGTCTTTGCCTCCCCTCTTGTTAATTTTGCAAGTCACTCACCCTCTGGACCTTCGGGCTGAGGTCTGCCAGTTTCAGGATGGCCACAGTGTATGGTGGCAGGCATGGTCTCTGAAGGTCGGTGGAAGTCATCTCGGAGATACTGCATGCCCTCGTGCATTAGGTACCAAAAGAAATGTCTCCCGGCAAGCTATTCCTTCACATAGCCTTGAGGCCTTCATTATGTGAAGTCTGGGCATATTCTTGTCTGCCAGCTCGGGATGTTTGGACATAAGGACACTTTTCTCGGCAACCATCACTCCTTCCTTAAAAAGGAGTTTGTAGATGGCAATCTGGGTCTTCTTAGGCATCAACATCGTGGAGGCTGCCGGGTCCAAGGCAGGCTAGAAAGGGACCTTCATGATGATTTTAATGCGGGGATAACGGTTTCATCTTTCATCGTGTCACAGAGAGGTTTGTGGATCATACTAGGGTAAGTTAAAGTAGTCAAAGTTGCACTTTTAAATTTTTTTGACAAAAGACATGTATAATTGTGCTATTTTCCTGTGATGACAAATGGCTATTGGTAGTAGGCATCTTAGAAAAATTTAAAAACAAAGAAAGCCTCACGCTTAACAGATTCCATTTTTATATATGAGCCAGGCAGAGGCTCCTTTGAGTTCAGCCATTGCCCATCACACAGCTTACAAGAGCAGAAGCAAACAACTACCTCCATGGACAGCCGAGGAAATGGAATCCCAGAAGAGGGAAGAGGCACCCCACAACCCCTAAATTGTTAGGACAAGAAGGGTGGGCTTTAAAGGAAGACTTTTAATCAGTCAATTAAACTGCCATTGCTTTCTAAAGAGGAGAAATCATTAATAAAAGAAAACAAATTTTGTGCTACAGAGAAAGTATTTTGATCATAATGGCCAAGAAATGTTTCCATCATTAATGTTATTTTTGTTGCCAAGGCTGCCAATCCTTTGGCAGGTACAATCCTTTAAAATCAAGATGTTGTAACTTATAAAATGTAGTAATCAATTTTCAAAACTGGTTTTAAAGTCATTTCAGTGTATTTCAAAGAACTCACTTATTAAATAAATAAAAATACAGTGAGTTCTAATTTACTGGGGAAAAAAAAGTGGTAGGAAAGGGAATAAAAAGAAACTTACTAGTGAATTTTGACAAAAACTTTTCCAAAACTGGTGGGTGGAATTTAGTAGTTTCATGATGTATGAAGGCAGCCAACCCTGCTTTTTTCCTAATATTTGGATGGACATATTTTTGTAAAGCATCTTTCTTAGCAATGACAGCCAGGGAAGCTGCACTGGACTTTCAAATCCTTGCATCCCCAAAATACCAAGACAAGATTTTAGAAAAAAAGTGAAACAGCCTATTGCATTCTTTTTAGTTTAGAAATGTTATCGATGGCAGCATCCTTTTTAGTGAGAGCAAATCTTCTTTGTTCCTAAGAGCACAATCAAGCAAAAATCATCTTAAAACATTTTACCTCTATGTCATCCATACAGTTTTTCTCTTTTGAATGCATTATAAGAATCATGATGTATCAGTTCAGTAGTGTATGTGTATAGCTTGCAAGAGATCATATAAAATCAACAGAGTACTTTTTCAAATACTTTACTAAGATGGGGGTTTGGTCAGATACATTTGGAGATTTTAAGATGTTGATTTTTCAGGCTCCCCTCCATAGTTTTCAGTCTTTGATTTACAGATAAATAATCTAACCAGTAGGCGGGAAATATACAGATGTTAGGAAGGCAAGGAGCATCCCATTATCCAGCTCATTTCCCAAGATCACACTAAGCATGCATGCATGTGCACATGCACACATGCACACACACACACACACACACACACACACACACACACACACACACACCTCTCAGAACAACATTGCTAAAGTTCACATTTTTAAGTGAGCTACTTTAAGACTTGGAGCTATCTGTGTTGCAGACATCTAATGCACTGCTGATGTTCAATAAATAACAAGTTGTGATATTAACAATTAAGAATTGATGGTACTGCTCCTGTGAAATGTTTTTCAGAAGAAGTATCCCCCCCATCACTATGAAGACAAATGAGAGAAAGAGAGAGCAGTAGCTTTTAAGTTGGAGCTACCTTGTGTGTGTGTGATGTTTTCCCTCTTCCTCGCTGGCGAATTTGATGAATCACCGAGCAAGACAAGACCTTGATCCAGCCGAGGCAGCTCCCTCCGCCGATTCTTTGTCTCCCTATCTTCAGGTGGGAATGTCTAGGTTGTTGAATTATATGATTTTAAAGTTCTTGACAAACATTAATTAACTGAGGCTTCTTCTTTGTTTGAAGAGATTTCTAATTGTGAACATGTCTTCTATTATCTGCTCTTCTTTCTTGACTATATTATTATCTGAAACATGTAATATCTGATTTGCTTGTAGGTAAGTTAGTAGGCTTTTTGAAATAGGTGAAAACCATGAAAAAAGGTATCTATTGTATACCTTAATATGAAACACCATAATTATAAGAGGTTTATGTTCATGTATATTACACTACACCCACACACATTTATGTCCTCCCTTCTAGTTGCAACCATGCTCTTTCTTTAAAGTCATAATTTTGACAATTTTGATCAGCTATACTGAACCAGATTCTATTCCTGCTGAGCTAGGGGGATTGGTGAGATTGGCTTTTTAATAGCAGAAAACCAGAAAAACTCTCCAGAAAAGTGAATTAATTCTCCTGCAAAAACAAGTGTAATTAATCACGAGAGAAAACTGGCCATGCATGTCAACAGAGTCCAGGGAATTGACTGAGTGTTTATTGACTCATTATCCACCATGGACCACCCTCCCCCACCAAAAAAGAAGGTAGGTAGCCTTGGGGACAGCAGCCATACCTGACACTGGTATGTGGGCCTGGAGACCAGATGGATTACAAACTGTTAGGGATGCTGCGCTCATGTTTTGGCATAGGCCATGCACACTTTAATTAGGAGCCTTCTTTGAACAATGTCTTCAGTAATTAGCCAGGGCAGGTATATGCCTGTGCATGGGCGGATTGCAGATTTTTCAGTTGCTTAGAGAGATTTCCTATAATAACAAAGGGACAAATTGATCCACAACTACAGGGCTTATGCTCATTATGCATTTCAAAGCAGTCTTCCAAACAAACCATTCACACAGATCCTTCTTCCATACATGTCAGTAACCTGTAAATACTGCTGGTTGTCACTCAGCCTCTTGCCTTTGCATGACTCAACAGCTTTTAGAGGCAGTGTTATATGGTGACGATAATAGACTTGCATGCCAAACAGAAATTGTGGTGGTTTGAATGAGAAATGTCCCTCCACGACTTCCTTCCCAGTCGGTAGTGCAGTTTGGAGAGGTTGAAGGACTGGTAGGAGGTAGAGCCTGGCTGGAGGAAGCATGTCACTGGGGATGGGCTTTGAGAGTTTAGAGCCTTGGTCCACTTCTAATGGACTCTCTCTGCTTCAGGTTTGTGGTTGAAGGTGTCATCTCTCAGCTTCCTGCTTCAGATACCTGGTGCCACGCCTCCCCTGCCATAAGGGAATCTCCACCTGAAGCCCAAATAAACTCTCTCTTCCTGAATTTGCCTTTGCTCAAGGTACTCTGTCACAGCAACAGAAAAGTGACTAATACAGACTTCAACTGAAATCCTTCCCTCATCAGTTTTTGCACATAGGAGACGTTAAGATCCTTACCATTAACGAGGAAATCATAGTTCTAGTTGCAGGTGAATTGTGGCAAGCTGTTATTCATATATTAAATCCCTGACATTGAGCTGGGGAGATGACTTGCTCTGCAAGCCTGATGACCCGAGTTTGATTCCCCAGAACCGACATAAAAGTGAATTACGGTAGCATTCATCTATAATCCCAGCACTCCTATGCTGAGATAGGAGGTGGAGACAGAGATCAGCGAGAAGCTCATGGGCTAGCTAGCCTGGAGTATGCAGCAGTATAGCAAAACAACAGGAGAGATCCTGTCTCAAAGTAGAAGGAGAGAATGGACGTCAGAAAAGTTTTCCTCTTATCTTCATATGTATGCAGTGGCATGCATGCACCACATTTACCTCCCATCACACTAAATAAATAATGCCTTAGTGCCACAGAATGTGACTGTATTTGAAAATATGACCTTTAAATAGGTAATTTTAAATATATATAAACTGGGCAGTGGTGGTGCATACCTTGGATCCCAGCATCGGGAGACAGAGGCAGGCTGATCTCGGTAAGTCTGAGGCCAGCCTGGTCTACAGAGCAAGTTCCAGTACAGCCAGGGCTACATAGAGAAACCCTGTCTCAAAACAACAACAACAACAAAATAGATATAGATGTGTGTGTGTGTGTGTGTGTGTGTGTGTGTGTGTGTGTGTGTGTATTTACACAAGAGGTAAGTTCAAGTGAGGCCACTAGGGAACCTTTATTTCAATCTGATTGGTATTATACAAGAGCAACTGTGGACACACAAAAGGGACATCGGAGGTGCATGTACACATAGGTTCCACCGTATGAAAAGGCAGAAAGAGGAGAGAACATCTCCAGCACCAACTGTCAATCTCTAAGCTAGAAAGAGTTGGTGACTCACAGCCTGTGAGGCCAGCCCTTTACTTGGGAAGGCTGAATGTGCTGCCCACTGCTCAGAGGCCTTGTCCTGGTCACAGTAAAGGGAGGAATGGATGTGATGATTATATGGCGCATGAAGCCTGAGGTGAGGCACAGGCCACTTGAAAGATATTTGGGATGGCTGTGCTTGGTAGTGCAGGCTTATACTTTCAGCTGTTTGGGGGACTGAAGTAGGATGATCACAAATTCCTGGTCTGCCTGAGCTGTGGAATGAGTTCAAGGACAACCTATGTAACTTAAGGATATGTTTACTCAAAATAAAAAAAATAGATAAAGTCTGGGAATATAGTTCAGTGGTTGAAGACTTGCCTAGCTATGTCCAAGGTCCTAAACTCAATTCCTAGTGCAGTGTGTCTGTGTGTGTGTGTGTGTGTGTGTGTGTGTGTGTGTGTGTGTGTGATGTATCTTTTTATGCCCAGCCAGGATGTAAGAATATCCTTTTTTTTCTTGGGAGAAGGGGTGCCAGATAGATGTCAACTAAGGGCCTCATCCATGCTATCTGAAGGCTACCTCTGAGTTACATCTGCAGTCTTTTATTCATTTTTACTTTTTATTTTGAGATAAAATATCCCTAAGTTACATGGGTTGGTCTTGAACTTTCTCTGCAGCTCAGGCAGGAGTTCTTCCAGAAAGGTCTCAGGAATGTTCTCTCCTTTCTATGAATTAAAAAGCTTGTTGGACACAACCATTTGTATATTCATTAGTTTAACCACGATTTATTACATGCCCTCTGAGGACAAATCCCTAAAGTGTTTTCTGAAGAGTGTAATAATAATTAATGTTTTATTATGTCAAAGGCAGTTGTCCAGTCCTTTTATGTATTAGTGTTGATTTTATTTCATGGAAGTCGTCGGACGTCTGCCAAGCAGCACAGACAGCTCTGTAGTTTACAGGCATTTTTGCAGTGACTTGTGGGGAGGTATCCACATGTCCATTTCACAGATGAGAAAACCAAGGTTCAGAGTCACAAAGCTGGTGGAAGCTGAAGGCGGGAGTGAAGCTTGAGTTGTTCTGATCTTAAAATGCTTCCCTTACTTTCATGGGACATGGCTGAGAGAGAGAGTGTGCCGTGGTGGAGAGTCTTTCTGCTCGGGATGAGAAGTCACTCCGAAGAGCAAGATTCTTCACAAACAGTGCTTGCTTTAACTTCAGGCCTGGAGCATTCAGATCGGCACGCCACCGTTCACAACTCACTTTCCCCAGACGCTGGAGAGAGTCCTGGTTACAGCTGTGCCCCGTTGGCCTTCGTGTGAATGGGTTTACCATGGGAGTTGCTGGTGAATTCGGTTCTGGTCTGGCAGGAAGGGTGGGATCAGCTAAGGCTGCAGGCTGAGTGAGAGCTGGGAGCTGGAGGTCACTCTTGAGGTGGCCTGGCTCCTTTGTGTCTTTTCAAATCTATTTATAACCTCCAGCCCGACGGTGGCTTGGATGGAGATGTTAGTGAACACAAGCAGACGCAGGTTTCTCGGTGGATTAGAAAGAAACCTTCCATTTCCCTGAATTTACATTTAATGTTATTCTGTATCCACCCACGTGGGGATCATGGAATTCTGTGAGCTCAGTTTAATGGAAACCGACTGTTTTCTGTTTAACTACATACAAGCTGATGTTGCTAATAGCGTGTATTCATCTACCAATGGCCATTTACAAAGGACTTTAACAGGTGCCATCTTGTTGCTTATTGCAGCACATTCCGGGGGAGATAATTGTCTTCCTTTTCCTGCTAGGGGAGCTGAGGCTCACAGGGCTTATGACTTGCCCAGAACCGTGGATTCATGCAGTGGTAGAGGCATTGGAAGTACATTTCCGCTTGGGGTTGAAAAGGCTGCGGTCCTCTGGCAACATCACACCTAGCTGCCTCCCCATAACGTATCCTATAGAAACTTGAAAACGCCAGGCTCCCAACTCGCAGCTCATTTTCACTGAAAGGCTGACGTGCCTTTCTCCTCTTCCCAGGTAGAGACTGTGAGTCAGAAGCCCTGGTTGGGAAGGCTCCCTCGAATTCTCTTCTCACTGGGATAGCATGTGAGGACTGTGGCTGGCTGTGGGCCAGCTCTGCTGCTGAATGGGCTCAGTGGACAATAGCAGTGCTCTGGGCAGACCTGTCAGATTCCTTTTACCCTTATGTTTCAATGGGTTCGGTGTGATTTGCTTTGCAAGTGCCGGTGGATATTTCCTATGGGTACAGTGCTGACTGACAGGTGTGAAGATACTTCGGCTTAGAAAGCTCTGAAGTATCGTTTGCCCCCCCCCCTCCCAACACCAGGCTCCCCCACAAGATCTGGGCGTCACTTCCGTGGTTCTTTTCCGCAGATCTCATACTTGACCCTCTGACCTTCCTCACTCGCTTATTAGTGACCCTGGGAGGACTTCCTCACTAAGTCAATCCACGGGAGCCATCATCCCAAATTTAGTCTTAGGGAAGCTGACTTCAGAGAAAGGGTATTTAAGGAAGGGTGGCAGGGATAGCTCCACAAGTTGACGGGTCATCCTGCTCTAATATTCATTTTCATGTCCTCAGCTGAGTGGTTGCAATGTTTATTAGTCAACTGAGCTTCAATTATTCAAATCTTTGAACTTTGCCCATATCTAAAAGATAGATAATTCTAGCACCTGGAAGGTGAAGACTAGAGGAACATGAGTTCTAGGGCAGCCTGGGCTAAATAGCAAGAAAGAGGAGGGAGGGAGGAAGAGAGAGAGAGAAGTACAACTTCTTCTTTGGACAATGTTAAGGATTTAATCAGATAAGGTGGTAAAGCATTTAATCTAACAGCCACAGTCATTATTTAGATACTATTGCCTATGTTGCTTGCAATATTTTGCATTGAAATTTCTCTCATAGCATTCTGGAAAACATTGTCAGTGGAATGAGTTAAAGTCACAGAATAATTCCACAGCAGTGCAACCTTGTATCTCTGTAAATTCATGGACTTAGAGACAAAAGCCGTTTTTAGTCATGTAATCCAAATATCTCGGGATTTAGCAGCTGCTGATTGCAAATGCAGTCACATCATATTAAACCCGAATGTCAACAGCAGCCAGCAAACCCCCAGTTGACTGGCTTCTTGTTGACTCAAGGAAACACAAACTTTTACAGAGCCCACTCTAAAGGGTGCTCACACCATCCACAATGATTCCTCACCACTATTTGCTGAGCCCAGATTTGTAGCCATATGCCTCTTTGCTTCCACAGAGTTGCTGATCCTAGCCTGCTAGACTGTTCCTACCATCACTTCTGTTTGGGCTACTGCTGCTGAAGATGGATGTTCCCACACCTAATGTTTTTATAAAAAAAATGGAACAGCACCACTGGTCAAGGTTTAAGATCCTCTTGGTTGCTTTTGTGAGGATGGAGGATATTTCTTTTTTATTCTTTCGCGTCCATCTGTGATAGCTCCCCTAGGTTGCTTGAGCTGTCAGTACTTGCTGACAAGAGTTCTTAACCTTCAGGTACCAGAGCAAGGACTCCAATGAGGCCAGGTTCAATAATTCAACAGACGGTGTGGTGCTAAAACCCTTTGCCCATTGCCTTTGTTCTGGATGCATAAGTCTTCATAAAACTGGAAAGCCACCGGCCTTCTGCTGAATCAGGACTAACTCCATAGTGTTTCACTGTCAGGGAGACTGATGGCCACCATATCTCACGGCTACCAAAGGAAGAGTCTCTCTCTCTCTCTCTCTCTCTCTCTCTCTCTCTCTCTCTCTCTCTC
>CABHPP010106190.1:0-15550 GCA_902168425.1 Peromyscus attwateri | reverse complement strand
CTCTCTCTCTCTCTCTCTCTCTCTCTCTCTCTCTCTCTCTCTCTCTCCAGGAAAGTTAAAAAGAGCCCATGCTAACTTTGTTCAGAACCACAATTTTAATGCCATTTCAATCAGTGTACCTCTGCTGTCAGACTCCTTGAGGGTCAGGAGCTCCGACACCTGCCACCACTCTACAGCTATAATCATCCCTCCCCTCCAGATCAAACCCTGTTGCTGCATCTTATGGCCAAGATAAAGCAATTGCTATTTAAACCACGAGTGACTGCAGCAGCTACAGCCTGGAAAGAAGTAGCGTTATTTCTCTCTGGAGTAAATAGCCTTTTATTTAGCAAAGATGATGCCCCCAGGGCATGATTTGGAAGGAGCACTGAAGCACTGCAATAGCCAAACCAATCAGCATAAAAAGTAAACGAGGATTTTCTGGATGAGAAGGCAAAGGGAGCCGGAGCAAGAAACAGGAAAAACTGGGGGAAAGTGTAAGGCTATCAGTCTGCGGGAACAGCACAGGTTAGACATCACCAGTTACCTGCCTAAGACATTCAAAGGCAAAGGATGCTTACGTGCCCTCTTCAGAGGCTAACTCCAGCCTGAAAGGTAATGGGCTGCAGAGGGAGTGTTTCAAGGAGCGTGAGGGAGAGTCTCTTCTAAATGTGAGGAACAGAATGTGGAGCACATTGAGTAGCCGTGGGATGGGTTGCTGACTTTTGGGGATTTGCAGAGATATTTGGGAGGAGACTGTCAGCTAATTTTATGGAATTCTCTCAGGATGAGATGAGCTCAGTGGACACCTGGGTGCCAGTTTCCTTCTGTGTGTGCTGCGGCTTGCCCACCTCTGCTGTGTGAGTGTTTACAAACGAGGCTAAGTCTGAATCATATCACTTTCAGTTCTGTTTGTTATTGTGGTCATCCCCCACCAATGATGTTTCTCAGATCCATGGAAATCTTTTCAGACCATGGATAAAAGGGAGGAACAGTGTGTGCAGGTGGCATGGTGGACCCACCAATCCTGGATACATTTCAGATAAATAAAATTTCAGATAGGTACCCAGCCATGGAAAGTTCAACTGATATCCCAGCATTTGGGAGACAGAAGCAGAAGAGGGAGAAAGTGGGGGAGGAAAAGTGAAAGAAAGGGAGATGGAGGTAGGAAGATATGGGGACTGTGATTCCAGCTTGGTGTGGTGGCATACGTCTGTAATAACAGCATTCATAAAGCTGAGACAGGAAGACATTGGATTCTAGGCCAGCCTGGAGCACCATAATGTGACCCTGGTACAAACTAGCAAACAAACAAACAAAAACGTAAGTTGTCAAGGAATCTTCCTCCAGCAAGTACAGCTAATTCATTACCAATACCCCAAAGGAGATTTCAAACCTAATCTCCCCCTCAGTTAAGATCCATTGCAGTCAGGGCAGCACAAACACACAACATTTTAAAGTTGTTAAATGCTGTCTTTCTTCAGCAAGTCCAGTTCATAGAATGTCAACACTTCAAAGTCAAAACCAGATATTCTCTCTCCGTTAAGCCTCTCACACCCGGCAGTAGGGAAGTGGCCCAGACAGTGGGTGGAGTCAGGTTTGTTCCTCAGGCTTGGAATGGAGTAGGAAAAGGAGGAGTTAAGGGGGGCAGGAATTTCTTAACTGACACTGTCTTAGATGGGTTTGTGGTCTGTGGGTCTGACAGGTGTTTGGTGCAGGTCTCCCTATTAGGGCTACAGAGCCTAGATGGCTGGCAATGTCCTTAGCTACTTGCCACTAAGGCCTGTTTGTCCCTCTGGGAAATCTGATTGGAAAGGAGGAAAATGAGCCATAATAGTTCTTTGTTATATAACCCATTTCTGCCTATGGGAAATACTAATTATTTTCCTCTTGACAAACTCTGAGGGTATAGGTTGTCCAATAAGAGCTAGTCCTTGATTTATTCATCAGCTCAACTTATCTTTTACAATGAGAGTTAGACACAAGCCTACATGCTCCCTGAACGGTCCTCGGTCACTGGAGCTGAGCTGAAGGATAGATAGCACCCTCCCCTCCATGAGGGAAGCACTGGTCACAGCAGAGCTCTCTTCATGCATGACAGACTGCAGCTCCTCTGAGTCCAGATGTCTATGTGTTCTGTATAAGCAAAAGTGTAAGAGATAGCTCACCAATTCTTGTCACCAACTGGAGTTTCTACAGGGAAGTATGAAACTGTTTTGGCTATGATATATACTGACTTTGTGCTTTAGCTGAAGTTCCCCCAGAAGAACTGTCACTGCTCCTTAGAATGTGACTTTCACCAGGGCAGCCCCACCCCTCAGACACGAAGGTGTAAGTCTGCATTCCTATAGTACAATGGTGATGTAGTTTCTCTTTCTTGGGGAGATTTCTTTCTAATGGCAGTGAGTGGGTGCCAGGCTAAGTGGGGGAGGAGGCTATTTGCTCTGTAAACTGTCCAGTGGGCTGCTGATGTATGGTGGTATTGGCCAGGTAGTGGCTGAGATCCCTGGAGGCATGGAGATTAATGCCAACAAATCAGTGTCTCAATTGGGTTTTCAGTTTCAGTGAGCACATGCACCCATTGGACGTATTGACAGCCTAAAGCTAAGGGCAGATTGAGGATGATTTGTTTAGTTTGATTGATTGAACCGCAAAACCGGGCCATTCAGCCTGTAAAACATCTAGGCTGTAATGATCTGATATTGGCCGTCTACATTCATCAAATTAAGTAGATAATCAGCAAAATACCTTTCGACTTTGTGATGTAAAACAATAGCTGTGGCTCATTCAAAGTCATGGCTTTGGTGGTCATATCTGGGCAGACGGTTTCAACATTTGTTTCTACCTCTAGTTTTGAAATTTTTTTCTAAACGGGCAACATTATTCTCCAAAAGTCACCAGACATCTTTAATAGTCTCTCCCACTCACATTTTCCCTCCTGAATATCTCATCCTGTAATTCTCATTTCCCATCCCAAGCAGTCAGCCTTAAGCTCTCCAGGCCAACTTTGACTACTCCCTCCTCTGCCCCTTCCTTCCGCAGACCACCAGATACCAAGTCCTATCAATTTTGATTTCAAAATGTCTTTGAAATCTTCCTCCTCCTCTCCAATTCTCCTCTCATGCTACCCGATAACTTCATCAAGGTCCAGCCTACGATTATTACAAAGACTGTGTAGTCGACCTTGGCATTCTGGCTTTGCCTCATTCCAAACCTTCCTTTTCCTCTGCCTATCATCCCCTGGAGGATTCTCACTGTTGTGAATTTTCTCCTGGTAGTCTCTGCATTGCAGGGCTTGGTTCTAACCTGTCTTTCCATTTGATCTCTGCTCACACCCCTTTGTGTATCCTACTGAACCATCTAATCTTTGGTTATCTGCATTGACTCATTTCCTTCCCATACACATGCTGCTCCTGCTCTGGCAACTGCATGCTCATCACTTTAGCTTCCAACCTCTCTCCAAGTCTGTCCTGTTCCTCATGAGCCAGTTAGCAACCATGTCCTCACAGTCTTCCTTTCAGACTCTTGCCAGCAAGAGTCTTTCCCTATCTATGCTCCGCTGTCTCTTAACAGGCACTGATCTACTCTCTAGACTGTAAGTTCTTTCAGGATGGGATTTGTGCAGTCCTCTCTATATTCTACAAGTTCCTTATAGTTTATATATAATAGCTGTGTTTTATTTTTCTGTTTCTCTTTTAAATTAATGTTTAAAGTTAGCATAAAACATAATGAGTTTCATTGTGGCATTTTCATACATATATGTCATTATACTTTGTTGTTATTTATCCCACTTCCCTGCAGTAGCTGTTGTTAAAATAATTGTTGAATAAATAAATGCTTGTCAAGAATGCAAACTTTCAGCTGGGCAGTGGTGGCACATGCCTTTAATCCCAGCACTCGGGAGGCAGAACCAGGCAGATCTCTGTGAGTTCGAGGCCAGCCTGGTCTACAGAGCAAGATCCAGGACAGGCACCAAAACTACACAGAGAAACCTTGTCTCAAAAAACAACAACAAAACAAAACAACCCAAAAACCAACCAAACAAAAAAGAATGCAGTCTTTTCAACATGGTTGCTTCTTCTCCTCTTGTGTGGAACACAACTTCTTATTTGATTATATAAACTAATGTGATGAAAAAATTTCCTTCAAGAGCATGGACTATGCTCTTGTGGCTTTCTGTGCCCTCGTAATATTGGTCTTTTACCAATGTTTGTGGCAGTAATTATAAGGAGAAAGGAAAGTCCTGGGAAGTAGTTCATTGCAGAGGAAATGAACATGAAGATTCTAGCTATAAATGGAAAATAATAGGTTTTCCAGGAAGGACATTATGAAAGGCAATAGTCCTCTTGGGCAGTGTTGTTTTCAAGAGGAATCTTTTTTTTCAAAGTAACATCTTAGATTTTTTTAAAAAGGAGAAACTGAACTTGTAGGAACTGTAGGATAATCAAATCATTGTGAAATCTGGCCAGACTTTTCTTGGAATTTTGTAACTTACTGGATTTCATGAGATTAGACAAGAGAGGTAAAAATGACTACTACCCTGGAGAGAAAGACTGATAGCCATGGATTACAGGAGGGCAGTAGTTTAGCAGACCACTGTGCCTGGCCGATGTTGAACTGCTCTCTCTTCTATCTACCTGCCAAGTGCATGAAAGCACAGGCCAAACCAAAGCAGGATACTTGACTGCAAAGGAAAACGTAGGAGGTGTGTGAAAACTCAAGGATAGAGGTAGAATTTTCTTTGGGCACATTTCATAGGAATAAAATGAAATGAGCATTTAAGGGTTTAGTGTCAAGTTCAGCTAGAGTCCGAAGTCATCAAAGTGTCCTATACTGATATCTCCCCGAATGATTTGAAGTAGAGCCTTTCATGGTACAGTGTAATAGGTCATAGAGGGATGTTCACATAAAGAATGAATCTCAACACATTACTATAACATAGAGCAGCTGCTAGGTTAACTGCTGTTAGGTTAAAGGCCAGAAGTACCTTATATTGTTTTGAGACAGGTTCCTCTATGTAGTCAAAGATTCACATAGGTTCAAATATACTTCTGCCTAAAGGCAAACACATGAACTCTATGCAGTCATCAGTTACTTCAAGAAGGGCCATCTACCATTGTCTTTTGAAATAGGGTCTTCCACTGGCCTGGAACTTAACTATTAGATGATGCTGACTGAGCAGTGAGTCTCGGGAATTTATCTGTCTGTGCCTCCCTAGAGCTGGGATTACAAGTGAGTGCCACCACAACAGGCATTTAGAAAATATTTTTAAAAAACTCTTTGACAATTTCATATATGTATACAATATACCTTGGTCATATCAACTCCCAACTATTCCCACCAATTCTCTCCTAACCTCCCTACACATGCCCCTATCTCCCTTTCATGTCTTCTTATCTACTCATCATTCTTCTGATAGTTTACTAAAACTTATTAGTGCTACCTACATGAGCAAGGACAATCTACTAGCAGCTACACCCCTGAATAAAAATGCCTCCCCAGAAGCTATCAGGCGTGAATAGCTCCTCACCTAGAGGTGGAGCCTCATGAGACCTGCTAGATTTATTCTAGAATGTTGACTGGCTTGATTTTGTGCAGGTCTTGTGCAGGTCACCATGGGATCTATGAGTTCATGAGTTCAATGTCCATGCACAGCATTTCTGCCCATCCTCCAGCTCTTTCTTTCTGGTCACTCATCTGTGATATACCCAAAGCCTTGGAGTGATTCATATAATCTATGGATATAAACATAAATATTTAGAAGATAGCTTGACAACATCCCTGTTTAGCAATACAGCAGTAGTTGGCTCTTTCCCTCCATCTCAAGTGCCTATGACCTCCCTAGCCATGCATGGGCTTTTGCCCAGATTTACAGTACCAGACATCGATTCCCTCCTATAAAATCAGATAATAGTTGTGTTACTTCCATGACAATCATGCCACTTTGCACCTATGGCTGCATTCTGCCTGGCAGGTCAGTATTGGAGTGTGCAGGGTTCACTGCTACATAAATCCTTGGTCATCTTTCTCCTTCCATGGCCCCCGTAACATCTTGGGGACAATGAAAGCTAGCCAGCATGGAAGAAGTTTTCAGGTCAATTCCAGTTTGATCTCTCTTTGTGCTAAAACTCTAGTATGTGTGTCTTCAGCAATAAAACCTTACCATCTAATTATAGTCAACAGTCAAAAGCAACAATAGCCTGTGTTGTTTTGAGAACCTCTGGGGCCTCATTGACCAAAAGCTCATAGGAGGTATCCCACACCTGGTATTTTCACTTAATAATCCATGTCTTCTGTGAGAAGCATTATCTACCCATGCAGGGTACCTCTGTTAAAATCCCTTTTTAAAAATTAAAATTATCCTAAAAAGTAGCAGGTTTCTATAAGACTTTCTCATGTAGCCTTAGTTTGGGTTAACCCACCTCCTCCTCTTCCTTATTCCTTCTCCTCCTCCCATCCTTGATTAAGCCTTGAACCTCCATTATTTTTCCCCCAATTTCACATCATGTGTGTTCCTCATATCCCCTCCTCCTCTGAAGGCCTTTCCTATTCCTTCGGATGCTGGACCCTTTCTAGCTTCCTGATCTCTACAGACACTCCAAATTGAATATACGAATAAATGTGAACATTTGAAGCTAGGATACACGTGTGAGAGAAACATGCAGTATTTGTCTTTCTGGGCCCTCACCAGGCATTTTTACGTAGGCTCAGAGGATTCAATTCAAGTTCTTGTGCTTATGGGGCAAACACTTTAATGGCTGAGCCATCTCCATAGCCTCATACCTTTTGTGTGTGTGATTCAAACATAGGTGATTCTCTGGGCATAGGCCTTAAACTTCTTTTCCTCGCTACTCACTCTTATTTCTGTGATTCAAAGTCATCATCTGTTGACTGATGACTCCAAAACATCCAATGTCAGCCCCATCACCTCCCCAGACTACTGACTAGGACCCGCCTGCCCTCTTCTTTTGGATCCTAACAGACATCTCTATGCCTAAAGCACCGCCCCCAGTCCTTCTTTGTAAACCCACCTGTCCTGTGGAATTCTCCAGGTCAGCAAGAGGTATCCAATCTTCTAATTGGCCTGGTGAGAAGCTACAGATGTCATCTCTGGCCTTCTTTCTCCATTCTCATTCCTGTCAGTCAGCTTTACCCTTCAACTGCATCCAACCAAGCAAGTTTTACTCTTCCTTCCTTGGCTCCCACTCCTGGACTTGTTCCTCTAACCTCTTCATAGAGACTAAAGTTAACTTTTTGAAGGTGAGTCAGGTCATGTCTCTCCTCCACTCTAATTCTCTCAGTGGTCCCCATCTCACTCCCATTTCCGTGACTCAAAGTCTTGTGTAGACTGCTGACTCCAAGACGTAACAGTTAATGTCCTTGCGATGGGCCCAGAAGAGCCCAGATTCTCATGCCTTATCTGTTGTCTCTCACTGTCCCTCTGTCACACTGACTTCCTCACTGCCCCCTTAAACCCTAGGCATGCTCTCATGTCAGGATCCTCTAGTGCTTTTTAACCTTAGTGTATACCACTCTTGCTTGAAATGTTTGCACGACTTATTCCTGTGGCCAAGTCCTTGCTTGCTGTATCATTCATTTCTGGCAAGCCTTCCCTGGTCAATCTTGTTAAAAGTTCGCTCCTGCACTGTCTTCTTTTCCTGCCTTATATTTTCCTGCAGTGTTTATTACTAGCCAACACAGAATACATTCACTTTATTTACTTATTACCATTCTGCACTACCAGAATATAAACCCGTGAATGTAGTCATAATTTTCAGTTTTGTTCACTCAGGTTGTATACTCAGTGCCTGACGCAGTACCTGATATTAAAAGGGCACTCAGTTGTTATTTTTAGAAATAATTTAATGACTATTTGGAAAAAAGAGAAGGCTGACTTTCTCTGAGGCATGATGTTTTGACCGTTAGAGTACTTTGATCATTTTATTTGTTTATTTTTATTTATTTATTTATTTTTTGAGATAGGGTTTCTCTGTGTAGTTTTGGAGCCTGTCCTGGATCTCACTCTGTAGACCACGTTGGCCTCAAACTCACAGAGATCCGCCTGGCTCTGCCTTCTGAGTGCTGGGATTAAAGATGTGTGCTACTACCACCTGGCAATTTTGATCACTTTAGTTACATTGAATGTTCATCTTGGTTTTTGTTGTTCTCCAAGATATAAATGCAGTATCTCTTTATTCTTTACTCAATTCATTATTGCTGATAGACACAATCAATAAAGATTAAAAATTATACTATTAATGAAATGACTAAAGAAGAGAGCTATTTAAAGATACCTACTATAGATATCCAACAATTGTTTGCTTTTGTGTTAAAAAAGAACTATGGGATTTCTTTTCAAAGATCTGGCCATATGACAGTATTCTAGTTTTCTTTCTGCTGCTGTGATAAAAACCATGACCAAACAACTATGGGAGGAAAGGACTTATTGGCTTACAGGTTATAGACCATCATCAAGGGAAGCCAGGGCAGGAGCTCAGGCAAGGACTTAGAGGTAGGAACGCAAACAGAAACCACGGAGCAATGCTGCTTAATTGGCTTGTTCTCCTTGCTTGCTCAGCTACTTTTTTTTAATAAAACCCAGGACTACATCCCTAGGGTTGGCACCATCTACAGTGATCTGGGTCCTTCCACATCAATTATCAGTCAAGAAAATGCACCACAAACTTGCCCACAGGCCAATATACTGGGGATATTTTCTCAATTGAGGTTCCCTCTTCCAAAATGACTCTAGCTGGTGTCATGTTGACTTAAAACTAGCTAGCACAGTGTACATGTACATGCTTGAAGTGTTCCCTGAAGATTCATGCTCGATAGTGTCTAATTCCTTCATCAAAAAGAAGCAACAGACTATTACTCCAACCTTTCTTTTTGACTTCCAATAATAGCTGTGACCTGGTGCAATGTGCTATTCTGTCAAATCATAAATGTCATTAATAAAATGTTTGTACATTATTTTGTCTAGATCTATACCACATGGAAAGCGGCATACCAAGATGATGATTTGTTCTGATGTCCATTAATATGAGTATCATGAAACTTGAAATAGTCAGAATTTCCTAGGTGCATCCACTAACTAAATACATCATCGGACGTGTTTTGTTTGTTTGTTTGTTTGTTTGTTTGTTTGTTTATTTTTCCTGTGTGTGTGACCCTCTGGAGGAGCACAGCACAGCTCTCCTTGTGAGGAAACTCACTGAGGGAGTGTAGTTGGGGGACAGCCTTGAGTGGCTACAGATGTACAATAGTGCTCCTGCAAAGGCAGTATTTCTTTTCCCTGGGCTGTTTCCAGTCAATGGCTGAATGTAGCTGAGTTAACCAGGACCAGGTAGACTACCGACTTCTCTCACAGTCAGCCATGGCATGGGGTGTCCACATTGGCTTGGCTGAGAAATCTTCAGAGCTGCATTGCAGTCTGAAGCTTTTCCTTGCCAACCTCCTTCTTCCCAGATGTTTGCATGTGTATTGCCTGCTCACAGATGTTTTATGTGCATTGCCATCTGAAGTTCTCTCTGCCTCTGTGCTCCTTGACACCTTATCCTTCATCGCAAGTTCCCCAATAAATATCTCCAGCATTTAATCCTGTCTCGGTGTTTGCTTCTCAGAAAACCTGAATTCTTGCAAGAGGTTCCAGCAGCAGCAATCCAAGAAAACATTCATGAGAAGGGATCCAGGGACTGGCTCACTTATTTCCTCATTGACAAGAAGAATTACATCCTGAAAGGAATATGGGACACGGATGCTCTGCGGCCCAATTGACAAAGAATTTACCTGGGATGACAAGTGGAGACTGTCTAGTGGAGAATAACATCTTTACCAATGTGATGATTCAGGTCTTTGTAGCTATGGGAATAATATCTATAAAAGCTGCAAGGTTGTCTGGTTGTTACTAGATTGGTTGTGTTGATGCTTTGGGGGGAGGGGGGAGAAAAACTTCAATAAACAACAACAACAAAAGAACAACACTCAGCTTGTTAACAATCAGTGAAAAGCCTGTGAGAGACAGAAGCCCTCAGTACCTGACAGAGAGGTCCTCATCCTGCCCTCAGTACCCAATAGAGATGTTCTCATCCTGCCCTCAGTACCTGACAAAGAGGTCCTCATGCCACACTCAGTACCTGATAGAGAGGTCCTCATCCCACCCTCAGTACCCAACAGAGAGGTCCTCATCTCTGTAGCTGGAGCTAAGACAGATGGGAAGCAGACTCAGTATAACAGGATTTCAGAGTTTGGGGCACAAATAAGTGCTTAGCAAAGTTAGGTATGTTACACTGATTTCACCGGAAACAGCAGGGCCCCTGAGATTTGGGATAGAATCATATCTGTGGATGTTCCTGAGTATTGTGTCTCTGCTGGAATCTTCACAGCGAAGAAAATGTGGGAATGCATCTATGACCATGTAGTCCAGCAGTCATGTCACAAATCACTGCATCTAGAAGAAATTGGTTTCCCGAAGTTAGAAGCTGAAGGCTACCTGAAGTGCTGGAATGGAAATTATATTGTAAAATGAACCAGAGACTTTATAAGGCACTATATAAGGCTTCTAGGGAAGCAACCTGGAGTCAATGTCTCTACTGGCCATCTTTCTCAATGACCCATTGGGGAAGCCCTGCTTCCCATCTTCGTGACTATGGACCTTGCAATATTGGGGTCCTTGTCCCCAAAAGTGTATTCTTGCTACAGGATACAGTAAGGATCTGAATGAACTCTAAGTTGTTATTGCTTGTGACACTTTGGGTCTCTATGTTTAGAAAGTAGAAAGTCATCATCTTGGCAGGGACAGTGGTCCTTCCCCATCAGATGGACTGTAAGGCTGCTTTGACGTAGTGAGGGAAAGAAGGGATACCTGTACAACCCAGTCTACTTAGGTGTCTCTTCACATGTGTCGCTTCATTGTGACCCTACGCACATGCCCACAGCAACTCTGACTGACCAGCAGCTCAGATGTCCCTGAGCGAGCTTGGGTCATATAATCAGGAAAGCCACCAGGACCAGCCCGTGTGCCAGCTGAATGAAGAAGACTTGAGTAAGAGTGGAGGGGAGATACGATGGGAGCAGCTGTAGCTTCAAGTTCAACTGCAGCCACACAGCTGAAGTTCTTCCTATTGTCCTGCCTTCTTCTATGGTTGCCACCCCCACATCAGCCAGGGAAAAAGACTGACGGACTGTGGAAGGGCCAGTTCAGCATAGAGGGTTGTCACGGAGTTTCATTTTGATCTGCACTGTTTGTTGTCACAGAGTTTTATGTCTATATTATGGTTGCTATCATCTTTCAACATTTTTTTCAGAGTTCTTTTTTTTTTTTTTTGGCTTTTTGGAGACTTTCTCCATGTAGCTTTGTGCCTTTCCTGGAACTCACTTGGTAGCCCAGGCTGGCCTTGAACTCACAGAGATCCGCCTGCCTCTGCCTCCCGAGTGCTGGGATTAAAGGCGTGCACCACCACCGCCCGGCCCAGAGTTCTTATATAGACCTCAGCTCTTTTTACTTCCCCTATAACTTTTATAAACATTGAAACATGTGAAAATTTCAGAAGCATGTGTACAATTACCAGGATGCTTAACTGTAGCTCCTTAAATTCAAGAGGTGTTTTGTGTAACTGTACACGTTGCAGAAAGTATAAATCCAAGTTTCAGAAGATTAAATAAATAATCAGAAGCTAATATCATTCTTAAAAACAGTCACTACCCGTCTCTCGCTGTCAGTATTGACAAGTAAATGGGTAAGGGGTACAATGCCAGTAGTTAGAGCAGTGGTTCTCAACCTGGGGTGGGGGGATGTCACATCAGATATCCTGCGTATTAGATATTAACATTACAATTCAAAACAGTAGCAGAACTACAGTTATGAAATAATTTTATGGTTGAGGTCACCACAACAGGAGGAACTGTATTAAAGGGTTGCAACATTAGGAAGGTTGAGAACCATTGAGTTAGAGTATGCAAAACTGGAACCAGCTGGAACCTGATGGAGTTTGTTACATAGGGTTGACAATTTATATTTATATAGGTTTCTCAAGTTTGGTTTTAAAAAATGAATCATTTGAGACGCACTGAAAACTCTGAGTTAATTAAAGCAAGCATCATTTTTATCTTGCCAAATATTGAAGCTCAAATAAGCTTGATAATTTGTCCAAATCACAAACTACAAATGTTAGCTAGAGTTGGTTTATGAACCCTGGGCCATCTGATCTCAAAGTCTATTCCCTTCCCAATAATGTAAGTAACTTCCTTCTGATGGCTAATCTTGGTTGTCAGTTCGACTACATCTGGTGTCAACTAAAACTCAAGCAGCTGGGCATGACTATGAGGAATTTTCTTGACTGGATCATTTGAGGTGGGAAGACCCATCCTAGATCAGCCCACATAAAATAACATAGAAGAAGGAAGCTTTTCCTTTTTGCCTGCTTGCCCTCACTCTCACTGACAAACTTATCATCCTGTTGCTAAGGTATTCCTTTGCTGATAGTAGAACTAACTTCTTCAGGATTCCAAGGTAGATGACTGAAGACCAGCTGAGAGATCCAGTCTGGTAGACTGAACAACTACTGGATTCTTGGCCTTTCCTTTGAGAGAGAGGCATTGTTAGATTAGCCAGACACAGCCTGTAAGCCACTCTAATAAATGCCCCTTTAATATATGTTCCATCAGTTCTGTTCCTTTACAGAATCCGGACTAATACACTCATCCTCAGAGTCAGGCCCAGAGTGTTTTCCAGACAAAACACATAACCAAGTCGGGACAAGAAAGGCCAATTCTTGTATTTCTAATTGTCAATGATTTTTCCATCAATTGAGAAAATTGCAGAATACTTGTGATCTTTCTCAGGGCAAGAAGCCTTCATTAGTGGCCTCATCATGTTGATGTTTCCTACTTCAAAATATCCTTAATTATCTAAAAGATAAGAAAATATATGGGACATGGAAAGAAGCAAACAGCATTAATTTTCAAATCAACATTCCAATGGAAAAAGAATAATTTCTCTACACCTCTGGGCTTATATTCTGTGATATGCAGCGGACCAGTGCTCAGACTCATGCTGTTTTTCTGAATCCCCTTTATTTATTTTTCATTAATCTGTCTCCCTTGTGTGCCTGGCACTCAGTAATCTGCTCATCTCTAGCATGATCTATACTATAATCCATCGTTTCTCTCTTCATGCATTTTAATGAAGCAATTTTTGCCTCCTTTACATAAGGCTGTCCTGATTTCAAACTACAACATAACCATTTATTGTCACATCATTGAAAGCAAATCTTTAAAAGGAATACCTCAGAACAGGATAGATACAGATTTTTCACTCTTTTAATTTTTTTTTTTTAAGAGAAGAGGCCTTTGTGAACTCAGTAGCATTTTTATCATTTAATTTTCAGTAGATGCTCAGGCTCAGAAATAGATAGCCCTCAGACACCAACCCAAGTGGGAAAAATGCTGGCAGCCGGAGTCCTTTGTCCCCTTCAGGCCTCATCTGTTGACAGGATGCTTTGAATTGTTGTACTCCCTGAACGGCTCTTGCGGGTTGGTTGTGCAGACAAAGAATTATAGAATAGCTGTGCAGGAAGTGCCTGCTCACTGCTGCCATTTTGTGTCTGGCATTGTCTTCCCCCCGTGTTTTCTTGGTCATTGTCCTGGACTTGGGTTGTTTGCCCCTTTTTGCCTGCTAGAATTTGCACATCCAGGTCTGTGTTTGGCTGCTTCCTGACCTTTGCTCTCTGTGTGATATCTGACCCACCACTGTGCTCTTTTCCAGGTATCCTTTACACTGTCCTTCTGGTTATTCTTGGGAACCGTGTCGCCTTGGTGTGTACCTGATTTCACATCTTGCTGTGGCCTGCACCACTGTTGGACTTTTCAATCCTTGCCAACCTTGTGGTAGATTTATCTTTTATTCATTTATTCATTCTTTCAATAATCAGTTATTAAACACCTATGTATGCAGTTGACAGAAAGAAAAAAAAAAATAAGACAAATGTTCTTCCCTGGCAGAAATCATTGGCTAGAAGATGAAAAGACCTAGAAAGGAGACATAGGAATTTTGAAAGGCTCTTCTGCACATTTAGGGTTCCTCCACTAAGAGAAAACACACAATGGTATGGATAGACATTTAGGTGAGGGTGTTTGGAAGGGGGTCACTGCAGAAGTGGCCTTAATGCTTCGTTAGCTTCTCTTGTGAGGCTATGTAGTTTTCAAGAAGGGCCAAGTCATGGTGAAAATATGAAGAGAATATTATGAAGGCATGAGGGAAAAACAAATAAATATTCTTGGTGTTAAGGATGGCTTCCTGGAGGAAGATGGCCCTGATCAACTTTCAAACCTAAGTTCTATTTAAATAGATGAAGGAGAGGAGAAAGAAGGTGGCAGCAGGCAGAGTGTTTTGAACATGGAGTCCTCCATATGGGCATCAATCACAATAGGAAGTCTTGGGGGCTGGCAGATGGTGCATTTTGCTGGAATAGAGGAGCCATAACAGAAAGGAGAGGTGATATTGGAGATGGAAATGTGGGTCAAATCACTGGAAAGTTTTGTACCACAATACGGATCTTAGATTTCATCTTGGATAAGTCACCTTAGTAGAAAATATGGGTGTGTGGATTTCACTTAGGAGATGCAGCAGTCACAGAAGCAGGAGATGGCAAGTTATAAACTAAAGATATTCCATCAGGAATCAAAAGAGGAGAGGGACTGAAGATTAAATGTAAGGTCTAGAAAGATTGGAGAGTAAAATCCTGGCTTTCTACCTTGGGTATGTGTATCAAGGAAACATTACTTGTAGAATAGGCAGGGAAGGGGGTTGATCTAGTAGAAGATTGTGTGTTTAGTTTAAAGAAAACTTAGCTTTCAGAAAAAAGTGGAATCCAAGTCTGAAGTTAGGGAAGAGTCTAGCAAGAGATAAACACCGAGAAAACATGGGCACCGAGAGAACAGGTGGAAGTGAGGGAAAGAACCAGCTAACCCAGGGAGGTGTGAGGAAAAGTACAGAAAGCCAGAAAGAGAGCTCTGGAAGGTGTCAGAACAAACTAGAAGAGAGAGTGAGGGGGCTGCAGAGTCGAGAACCAGCAGCCAAGTAAAATGTTTTAACATGCCAAAGGCTGAGTCCTGCAAGAAAAAGTCAGAAACATGTCCATTGGGGTTTTCAGCAGGAAGCAAGTAGAGACCAGGGTGAGAATATGTGGAAAGCAGTGATGGGCACAAGCCTGTTTCCAGAGGTTGAGGAAGCAGGTGTATGGCATGGGAGGGATGTTGTGTGGAGAGTTTTAAATGATGGTGATCTGAAAGGTGGTGAGCATTAGCTATGGTGATTAGAATCTAGACCAGTGGTTCTTAACCGTCCAAATGCTGCAACCCTTTAATACAGTTCCTCATGTTCTGGTGTCCCCCCCACCATAAAATTGTTTTTCTTGATCCTGCATAACTGTAATTTTGCTACTGTTATGAATCATAATGTAAATATATGTCTTTTTCATTGGTCTTGGGTGCCCTCTGTGAAAGAGTTGTTTGACCCCCAAATGGGTCAAGACCCACAGGTTGAGAACCATTGATCTAGATTTTTTTTTTT
>CABHPP010106188.1:0-16880 GCA_902168425.1 Peromyscus attwateri | reverse complement strand
CAGGGTCTCTGTGTGTTCAAGGACATACTAGGGAACTGAGCCAAGCCTGGTGACACATGCCGTTAATCCCAGTACCAACCATACCAACCATAGAGACCTGGAGGTCTGTACAGACAGGCAGTGACAAGGAAGTGAGGTAGCTGGGCTAAGAGCCAATGAGAGGGCAGAATAGCAAGGCAATAAAAGTGCAGGTAGACAGGAAGTAACTCACTTAAAGCTGCGAGGTGGTAAGGTAAAGTTAGCTGGTGGCTGTTCTGATTCCTCTGATCTCTGTCTGATTTTCACTTGTATTTTTGACTCCGTGTTCTTTTTATTTAATAAGACTGCTTAGAAATTTGTCTACAGGGCTTTTTTGGAATGACTGCTTCCATTTCATTGGAGGTTATAGGTCTATTTAAATTGATGATCTGATCTTGATTTAACTTTGGTAAGTGGTACCTATTGAGAAAATTATACATTTCTTTTAGATTTTCCAGTGTGGTGGAGTACAGGTTTTTAAAGTATGTCCGTTTGTGTGTGTGTGTGTGTGTGTGTGTGTGTGTGTGTGTGTGTACTTTTCTTCTTGTTTTTGCTGATGTGAGATTATTGATTTTTTTTTTTTGTGTTTTCATGGGTATACTTAACCTTGGGTTGGATTTTTCTTTCTTGCACATTTTGGGGGGCTAGATAGGTAGATAGATATTGTTTAAATTTGACTTTATTATGGAATATCTTATTTTATCCATCTCTCATGATTGAAAATTTTGCTGAGTATAATAGTCTCTTTTGGCATCTGTGGTTTCTTAGAGTCTGTAGCACATCTGTCTAGGCCCTTCTGTCTTTTAGAGTTTCTATTGAGAAGTCTTAAAGATCTGCCTTTTGGGTCTGCTGTTTTTCTGTTGCAGCTTTCAATATTCTTTCTTTGTTCCTTATGTTTCATGTTTTGATTATTATGCAGCAAGCAGATTTTCTTTTCTAGTTCAATCCATTTGGTGTTCTTATGCTTTTTGTACCTTTATTGGAATTTCTTTTAGGTTAGAAAATTTTTCTCCTAAGATTTTGTTAAAAATATTTTCTAGGCCTTTGAACTGAGACTCTTCTCTTCTTTCTGTTCCTAATGTTCTTAGGTTTGGCCTTTTCATAGTGTCCCAGATTTTCTGTATGTTTTGTGTCAGGAATATTTTAGGTTTAACATTTTCTTTGATTGTTGTATCATTTCTTCTATTGTATCTTCAATACCTTATATTCTGTGGTTGATGCTTGCTTTTCTTAGTTCCTGTTTGAATTTTTAAATTTTTGGTTTCTAGAATCCCCTCAGTTTTTGTTTTCTTTATTGATTCTATTTCCATTTTCATGTTTTGCATAGTTTTGTTTTGGTTTGGATTTTGGTTTTTGGTTATTTGTTTGTTGTTTATTTCCTTCAAATTTACTTTTGTCAGTTGGACAAAGTGAAGTCCTTTAAAGGATATTCATTTTTTCAATTGTTTATATCTGGTCGCCTGGCTTTTTTAAAGGGATTTATTCATTTCCTTTTTAAGGACTCCTATCATCTTCATATAGTTGGCTTTAAGGTCTTCTTCTTGTGCTTCAGCTATGTTATAATATTCAGGCCTTCTGTGGTAGGAGAGCTGGGCATTAGTGGAGACATATTATGTAGCCAGAAAGTTTCTCCAGTCCTGCCCAGCACCCCTGCGGTCCAGACAAATCTGATCTGTGGTCCCACAGCTGCTTGGACCCAAGTAAACACACAGAAGCTTATACTATTTACAAACTGGATAGCCTATGGCTCAAGCTTCTTGCTAGCTAGCTCTTATAACTTCACTCATTTCTATCAATCTGTAAGTTGCCACATAGCCATAGCTTACCAGTACTTTCACATCTGGCTTCTCCTGGAAGCAGCTCACAGCATCTTGCTAGACTCTGCCTTTCTCCTTCCTGTCTCTCGCCTTGGAGTTCCAGCTGCCTCTAAGCTGCCTTGGCATAGGCAAATGCAGCTTTATTTATTTAGGAATGGGAACAACATATATTTGCAGCATACAGAAAGATATCCCCCAGCATTTCCCCTTTTCTGTCTTATCAAAAGTTAGCTTGAATGTAGTATAATTACATATAATACAACAGTTATCAAGCAAGAATTACAGTTACAATATCTAGTCTTTGTATTTGGCAAAATTAAAGGAAATATTCTGTCTATCCTATATTTGTGAGTCTAAAGTTTCATATCTAATTTTCTTTAATCAGAACTAAGGAAAATTATAATTATAACTATCTAGTCTTCAACTACATCAAAGACCTCAGAAAGATATAAGATTACCTAAGTAAACAGGAATGCATTTTAAGCAAATTCCAAAAATCTAGAATGACAGAGAAAGCTGGCTGCCTGGACAGTTCATCCAAAATTCCTCTGCAATGTTGGGGCATTCATCTTCAGCCTACAGGCCTAGTCTCTCAGTCATTTTTCCTGTGTCCTGTAGAATGTCTGGCAGTCTCCTCAGTGAAATCTGAAGGAACATTTCACCTTGTTTTGGCAAATTCAGTGGTCATTTTCCTAGGGATTCTGTACGTCCAGTTTATACAACATATTATCATCAGTCAAGGCAAGAACAGCCTCTTGCCCAAATGGCTATTTTTGCCAAGAAGAAGATAAAATCCACATGGAGTGTCTTCCATGCCTATCATCTTCCTTGAAGTGACTGGTGCTGCCAGGAGTAGACATGCCCCATTGTTCAGAAAAGTCTAAGTTTTTAAAACGTTTTAAATGACATATTCTGTCAGTCTTTGAAGGGTTTGAAGATTACCTACCTAATTGAAATATATCTTCATATACCTAAACAATTTAACTAACATAAGTTTGATTGTCATAGCTGATTAACTATTAATCTGTTTTTCTTAATTATACATTACAATTTTAAATTAGTTGTATAAACATAGTACCTTAAATAAGAGTAGAAATATCCACAGTATAACAAAATTAATTTTACATTTGTATCAATGAATAAAATCCATATCAATGTAAAACATTTTAAACAAGTTGTTGCTCTTTAAAAGTAGATTCAATAATCTACACTTTTATCCTATCATGTCTATACTATCCCCTTTTCTTTTTTAGAAAGAGATTGCATTTATAATCAACCCCCTTTAAATAAAAATAAACATTTATAAACAATATTTTAGGAATTTGGGCGTAGCTTCTCATACTACTTCCTGCTGGTTGGGGGCACTGTTAATCTTATTATAATCTTAAGAATTATAATTAAATCTTGGCTGTAGTCTGTGAGATGGATCATCTCAGTCAGTTGCTTTGAAGCTGATTTTGGATGTTGGATATCTGGGCAATGATATCACTGGAGACCTTTCAGGGGGTCTTGGATGATCAAACCATATTAGCATAGAGCATTCCACAGGTTTTCATCTTCCATGAAAACAAAAGCAGAACCTTTTTTTCCAAAGCAATGTATCCTTAGAAATAAATTTGGAAATCAAGATACCTTAAAATATATATACTGGTTTAACTCAGCAGTCTTTACAATCAAATGTCTTTCTATAGTTAAAAATCCCAAAGACAATAAAATCCAGACTCTGTGTGTGATTTCCATCTTTATGTGGTTTATTTTATATATTAATTTTACTGTCTCTTTAAAGACTGTTTTTTAAAAACTATTTCTTTATATAACTGCATGTATTCCTTTTTCTCTCTCTTCCAAGCCTATGTACATTTTTATACATACTGTAAACAGTTTAGAATTTTATTCCATCTGAATCTGTCTTATCATAAATCTATAATCCTTATCTGATATGTCCAGGAGGATTTCAAACTGTTAAACTGTGTGGCTAGGAGGAAAAGCAGCAGCCTTGGCTGCTGACTCCGCCCACCTTAGCTTCTCAACATTGCAGTGGTACATTTACCACCAGCTTTGGGAGCCCTGCTCGCTGCTGACTCTGGAAAGCAATGGTTCAAAGGCCAACAAGCAGCGTGTAGCCCAGAAACCTTTTGACTGTACTAGCAAACTCTAAATCCACCATGCAGTGCACTCCACCATGCCTGGGGACACTTCTGTGTATCTGTGGCAGGAATCTGTCATGCTGTAGGTCAAGCCCACACACTATGAACCACCACAGCCAGGGGACATGTCACTCTACCATAGCTCACCATGAGCGACATGAACTAGGAAGGTGGTCTTAGCTACATTTATAATCTCTTCTTAAGTGCTCTCAGGTTTTAGGTGGAAACTCTTACCACCATGTCTGGGTGCCAATTTTAGCTGGAAGGTTTCTCTGGTTCCACCCAGGCCCTTCAATCCAGCAGTCCCTTACAAAATAATCACTCAGAGACTTATAACTTTTCATATTAGCTCAGGCTTATCACTGACTAGCTCTTACACTTAAATTAACCCATAATTCTTACCTGTGTTTAGCCACATGGGTTGGTACCTTTTCTCAGTTCTGCCTTGTCATCTTGCTTCCACTGTGTCTTGCTGGCGACTCTTCACTCCACCCTTCCTCTTCCCAGCATTCCTTTAGTCTGCTCATCCTGCCTGTGATTCCTGCCTGGCTACTGGCCAATCAGTGCTTTATTAAACCTTTGTACAAGAGCATTTTCCCTCAGCAATATTGTCCTTTTGTTAATCATATTCAACAAAAATAAAGGCCATTACCTAAATTCTTTGGTCAAATTATGTATGCTTTATTTTCTGTCAGATGGGGCTATCTCCCTAAATCAGATTTTTAGTTTTGCAGTGGCATCAATGACTACACACTTACAGTTGAAAAAGAGGTATTATACCCAGCAAAACTCTCAATCACCATAGGTGGAGTAAACAAAATATTCCATGATAAAACCAGATTTAATCAATACCTATCCACAAACCCAGCCTTACAGAAAGCACTAGAAGGAAAAATCCAACCTAAAGAAGCTAAACACACCCATGAAAACTCAGGCAATAGATAAACCCACACCAACATCTGAAGAAATAGAACAGACAAATTCCTCCCCAGAAAATGCATGATCTGTGAAAGCTGCTAAGAGTTTGAGGCAGATTCGGGGAGAAAGAAAGTCCCTACCTCCAAAGGCAGCAAGCAGAGGAGCAGAGCAGCCTGGGATGTCTGGGGCTCTGCATCTGGGGGGAAGGGATCGGGCAGGATGAGAGTGGAATCAATGGGAGAGGGGTTTCTCTGAAGGAGCTGTGGAAGGGCTGTTGTGGGTGCTTTTGTTTTTCACTGACTGGCTGGGACGGGGCGCAGGCCCCAAGACCCTGAGGAAAGTTCCTGTCGGAGGTTGCCCATCTTAGTGCGCACTGGCGGGGCGGGTGCAGTTCTGATTTGGGGACTTCATCCCGAGAATGGTACAGTCCCCTAGCAACAAGTATTACAACTCTATAACGACAACACTCACTAAATCCCAGTATTGTATAGCAAAGCTGACTATAAGCTCTAAACTTTAGAAATGATGTACGTACTTTCTGTCTAGTTAAGAAAATCTAATAGAGATAGTGATAATAATTAAGAGTAAGAAATAGAAAAAGATGAAAATAAGATATGTGAGTTTGTAAAAATTCTGTCTTGTTAGATCTGTGTTAAGAAATCTTTAGGTGTTTACTAAGTTAAATATATGCTAATGGTAGCCCTATATAAGTTTGTAAAATAGATCCATAGAGTTCCTTTAAAAATATAAGCTTGCAAGAAGAATCTAAGGTAATCCTAAAACATACAGTAATAAGCTTGTAAGAAGTAAAGATACTAGTTGTAAATGTAAGTTTAAATAAGGATTAAGAAGATGGAATGAATATAAGAAGTATATAAGAAGTAATAAGAAATATATCTGTTAAAGTAGTTCCCCACAGCTGAGATCTGTGGAAAATCAATGCAATACAGAAAAACCTGAGCTAATGTCAAAAATAGTGCGGTTTAGAATACTACTGTACCTAGAAAGGTCTCTGTCTGTGAGAACAAAAGTTGCAGAGACGTTTGTTTGAACTAAAATTATTAACTGCAAAAAGTTTTGGTTGTAAAACGTCTCTTCATATTTGGAAGTGAAAGCCTGATACCAGAATTTACTTTTTTTTTGAACTTCTTGAACTTAATGAGAAAACTACAAAAAGATTTTGGTTATGGATTTATCATATTTGGAAGGCTAGTATCAGAATTTATCATTTGAATTTTGAGACTTAAGAAATGAAATGCACAATAGAGATTTCATTGCAATGGGACAATTTTGAGTTTATAGTAATGATCTAGGAACTGTATGCTGGAACTGGGTTAAAAATGGAAATGTTTAAATGAAGAAATTTATTGTTTCTACCTTGACTCAAGATGCAGTTTTGTGTATGCATATATGCTGGTGATTCATGCATTGTTCTATGTTAAAAATGCAATTGCTTTGTGGAAAAAATAAATAAACTTTAAAAAAATGCAAAAAAAAAGAAAAAGAGGGACATAGAAAGCTTCTGTGACAACTCCTACTCCCAATGCATCTATCCCCCACCACCAAAGTAACAGTTAGACAGGATCCCATCAAAGAGAACTTTTAAAAATTGTGATAAGGATGCTGAAATGTAGCTTTTTACAATTGAGAGCTTCTGGTAGGGGTGCAGGTGGGGGAAGGACTCAGTTTTATTTATTGGACTTATTACTGGAATTATTACCATGCTCCAATGAGTATATGGGAAACTCAAACAACTTTTTTTCTTGTTTTTTTTTTTTTTTTTTTTTCTCTTTTCTTCTTTGTTTTTGGGGGCGAGTCACAAGGGTCAGGGATGGACCTGGGAGGATTGGGAAGTGAATGTGATCAGGGCAGATGTCGTGAAATTTCCAAATAATCAATTAGAACATTATTAAGGAAAAATAAATAGTATAGATGATGGCCCACATCCAAGAGATTTTTTTTGAAAAGAAAATAACATTGTATATAGAGAAAATGGGGTTTATGTACCCCAGAAAACTGCAAGACTAGAGTTTTCAAGGATTGGGAGATTTCCAGAGGAATTTTGTTATATAAGATTTGGATGAACATCTCAAAGTTATTTAGAAGAACATTTTATCAGGATGGAGGGCAGCTTATAGGATGTGGAACATGCCAAATTCCAGAAGTGTCAAGACTTGCTCATAGTCAAGTTTCACAGAAAACAGTAATAAATTTGTTTTGACCTAGTAATAAGATGGCTTCTAGTCTTAAAATGGAGGTAGGCTGGTCCACCACTGGCTGCTATTTATTGTGTTTTAATTAAGGCGTAAAGGCATTTGGAGTGATTATGGGTCTAGGTGCTATATTCTGCGAGGTCAGAAGGGGGTGCTTTGTGGCACAGGAGGCACGGAGTGGGAAGAGAGGCTGTACCTGGTGTTCTGTTGCTGGGGTGAGCCTGAGGGATGGGCTCTGCCAGGAGAACAGAGAGAGCAGAGAAGGTCTCCAAGCAGGCTATCTGGTCTTCTGGCAGGCATGGCCTGTGTCTCTAAAGGATCTTTTATGTATGCACAAAGTCAACTAAAAATAGGGTTAGTTTGATTCTTACTTCCCTGTTTTTATCCCTTTGTGAATAAGAATAATCTCAGTGTTAGAGCTAAGATTTTGAGCATTATGATGAATATGAGAGTAGAGAGTGGGCATTCTTGCCTTGCTTCTAATTTTAGAGGAAACAACTTTTTGGCATTAAGATGATTATTTGATTTCTATCCTTTAGTTTGATTATATTGTAAATTATACTTATTGGTTTACATATACTGAATCAACATTGCCTTTTTGAATATAGTCTGTTTGATCATAATGTATGACCTTATTAATGTGTTCTTGATTTTGGATTGCAAAAATTTTATTGATAATATTTGGATCAATGTTTATCAAAGGAAGTGGTCATAATTTTCTTTTGTTGTTGTAGTATCTTTATCTTAATTTGGTATCAGAATGATATTGTTTTCATAGAATGAATTTGGTAGTTTTCCTTTGTTTTCTATCCTATCTGTGGGAATGTGTTAAGAAGAATTGGCAAGAGACCTTTCCTGAAAGTTTGATAGAATTCGGCAATGAATCTATCCACTCTAAATCTCATTGCTTATAAGGAGCTTGTTTAAGATCTGCTCATCATGAATTGCTTTAATTTGTTTTGGTCTTGAAATACCCTCACTCTCCATCTGTTTCAGAAAATAACTTTGCTGGATTTCTTGCTTCATAGTTATATATTTTCAGAGCTTAAAAAATATTTCATCCCACGCTCTTTGGGCTTTTATGTTTTTTGATGAAAATTCTGAGCTAATTATTTTATTTCTGCCTTTGTATAGAGTTGACATCTTTCTCACGCTGCTTTTAGGACCATTTCTTTGTTGTATTTATCTGACATTCTGACTGTGATACTTCATGAAGAATTTCTTCTCTGGCCATCTATTTGGAATTCTTCATCCGTCTTGTGTTTGGTAGTTTTGGTTGTTTTTCTTTAAGTTTGACATGTTTTTTTTTTTGTTTGTTTGTTTGTTTTTTCAAGACAGGATTTCTCTGTGTAGCTTTGCACCTTTCCTGGATCTTGCTCTGTAGACAAGGCTGGCCTTGAACTCACAAAGATCCACCTGCCTCTGCCTCCAGAGTGCTGGGATTAAAGGCATGCACCCTTCTGTTATAATTTCATTAAAGAGTATGCCTATTCCATTTGATTTTTAAATTTTCCCTTCTTGTGCATCATGAATTTGCAGGTTTGGTCTCTTGAACACAAACCAGACTTGTAAATATTCTTCATACACCTTATTTTTTCCATGTATATACACACACTATTGTCTCCACTTTTTCCTCAGTCCAAGAATTTGTAAGTGTTTACTTCTTTATAGTCTTATATGTTAATGATGTTTTCTTAATGGGTTTATTTTATTGAACATTTCCTCATTTTAAGTATTTTTGTTTTGCGCTTTTACAATGCTTCAGGCTGCCTGATAATTTTTCCTCCATATTTTAGACTTTTACCTAAATTTTACTGTTTTATTCATTTTAAAGGATGTCTTAGAAAAGTTTCCTTAATTAAGGCATCTGCTTGTTTTTATCTATTATATAATTATTAATTATTTTCAAAGGTAAGACATTGAATTATTTCTCAGACATTTAGCTATCTCTGTAGTTTTGAATTTAAGTATAAGCTGGTCCATTGGGGGAGGGTCACAAGTGGTGATTATATCATATTGTTTGTGTGTCCTTACCATGTTGTGCTTCTGTTAGAGTGGACTGATTTTTCAATTTTGACTTTCACTTCTTCCAAATCTATTTTAATATTTTGTTTCCTATTACTTTTCTCCAGGAGATATAGGCATATAGTTCAGTTTTGTGGATGGGTGAAACTTGGTATAAACTTGGTATTAAGCCAGTGATGTTGCTAAGGTGATCCTGTTGGCTATATGTCAACAGGACCAAGTATAGGGTTGTACAGTAAACACCAAGGCTACCAGATGAAGTCACAACCTGGGTCGACTCTTGAATTCTTTGAACTGGCAAGGGGTAGGGTACCAAGCTGAGATGCTCTGAATTCTGTGTACTGTGGGCTGTGTTTAGAGCCACATACTCAGAGTAAATGCCAGGATTATAGCTGTATTAATCCACTTTCCTTCAATGGCCACTGGAACCTCAGATTTCAAAATCCCACACCACACCTACATTGATCACAGAGCTTATTGGAGTCAAATACCCAGGCTCTCAGTGGTGAACTATGGGCATATTGGAACAATAATTATTAATTATTAATCTTTGAGTCCACTGAGACTTGAGGTAGGTTGTATGGGGCTCTCAGATCCTACTGGAGCCTGGGGCCTAGTCCTGAGTTTCTCCCTGTTCTTGCAGAAGCCTGGGGTATGTCCACATGGTACTCTCTGACTCTAGCTCCACGGAAGCAGATGCCATCTTGATAATGTTAACTGATATTGATGATTTACCTTAACTTTGAGAAAGACCATGTCCTGAGAAGGTCATCTTCAGCTGTAGAAAGTGGAGAATACAAGCTGACTCCTAGCATCTGGTCAACATTGCTATCTGTTGTTATTTATGGATATGATTTGACCAGCTCTATCAAACTTCAGCCACTATGGCTTCCTGCCATAATGGACTGGAACTTTTAACTATGAGACAAAATAAACCCCTTTGCAATAAATTTGCTTTGTCAGGTATTCTGTCACAGCAACAGTAGAAGAAAGTGAAACAGATGCTGAGATTAGCTATAACACACTATAGGTAGATGGGCTTTTTTCGAGAGTAGACCAGCAGCTGTGTATTTCTGCAGTCTATTGGTGTATCAGGCTTGACCCCAACAACACAAGGGTGATCTGTATGATTGTATGGCAAGGCATGATCTAGTGTTTTGAAGGAGATCTTTCCCTTACAGCCATGGGTATTTAAACACTTGGTTCCTGGTTGGTATTGTTATTTGTGGAGTTCAGGAGGAGTCACAGCTTGATGGAAGAAGTTCATCACTGTGTGAAGCCTCCAGAGTTTAGAGCCTGGCCACAATTCCAGTTTACTCTTCCCACCATGTGCTTGGTTTTGAAGATATGATCTCTCAGCTTCCTACTCAGGCTACATGCTGCCATGCTGTTTCCACCATTGTGTATGCTAAGGCACTGGAATAGTAATCCAAAATAAACACCTTCTCCTGTTAGTTGCCTTGGTGATGGCACTTCTTCACACCAACAGAAAAATAACTAATATATACAGGGTGTGGGAATCTGCTGGATCTCTGGACTTTTATCTCAATACTGTTTGGTTTATCTTCATGGCTTCTTGTCAAGGTATATAATGATATAGCTCATTATTGTGCAAGATTTGACTTCAGAATCAGTTGAGATTATGTTTATTTCCTTGGCAGGTGCGAGGTGGAACACACTTATTTTTTAAGATTAAATAGTATGGAAATTTGTTATTAAATATATTTGTGATGAGAAGAAAATTACTTAAGATAGTGTTTAAGGAAAGAACTCACACTGAATGTGAGAAGTTCAAGCCTGAATCTTGGTGAAAATAGGAAGGCAGTAATAAGATGTACAGGTCAAAAGCCAAATCAAACAATTGATGTGAATTTTTAACTCAGGCTGAAAATATTAATGGTTGTTACAGAGCCTAAAACTTATCTAGGCACACTTTACTGAATAGTAATGTTCTCCAAATACATTATCCTCCGCAAAAATAATGAGAACATATATAAAAGACTAATCAGAATGAAAATTTTCATGGCTGGAAATTTGCCAGGGGTGACAAAGCTCATTGGTTTAAAAAAAGAACACACATGCCAGTGAGAATAGGAAGGCAGTAGTATTCTCAAGTGCTTTATGTTCATCTTCTAAGATATCTGGCATCCCTAAATCCAACAACCTGAGTTTATGGTGAGCAAAAGTTCTCTAGAAGGCTTGAAATAGGGCTGGAGAGCCTGTATGTATGTATGTATGTATGTATGTATGTATATATTTTTTATTTTCTCATACAATACATTCCGACTGCAATTTCCCCTCCCTCCACTCTTCCTAGTACACACACACACACACACACACACACACACACACACACACACATACACACACATATCCTCTCTCCCTGAAATCCACTCCTCCTCTGTTTCCCTCCAGAAAAGAGCAGGCATCCCAGGGATATCAACTGAACACAGCATAGCAAGTTACAATAAGACTAGGCATAAATCCTCATATCAAGGCTGAACAAAGCAACCCAGTAGGAGAAAAAGGGTCCCAAGACCAGTCAAAGGAGTCAGAGATACACCCCACTACCACATTAGGAGTCCCACAATGACAACAAGCTACGCAATCATAACTTATATGCAGAGGACCTAGTGGAGACCCATGTAGAGTCCTTTAACAGTCCAGTGATAGTTACCTGTCATTTCTTTTGTGGTCTCATGTTTCCCTAGAAAATCTTATTTACAAGGATGCTGTTGTATAGTCTTACTCAGAGCTAATGCAGTACAAGAAGATTTTTCTCCTGAGGAATTTGTGAAACACAATTAGTGGCAATTGTTCAAAAGTGTCATGGTTTGAGGCAATTGATATCAAGTCATGACAAACAATAAGTAAAACCCTAATGCAAAATCAAAATTTGAGGATCAAGAAAGCCATAATTACGGATAAGACTGAATGAAAACTCAGGGATGTATTCTTATTCAGGAAAGGACTGTAGAGATTCTAAGCTATTACCTTTGCCTAATATGTGGCCCTGTGCTAGTGAAGAGTGATGTGTAGATTTTTATCTAAAAAATCAAAATAATAAAAACACAAACAATAATATATCATCCTAAAAAGAAAGGGCAGGGATGCAGAATTGTATTTCCAAAGCTACTAAGCTATATTATTAATATTATTAGTCTTCAAAAATTGAATGTAAACCAACAGGAAAATACAAGACATTAAAATTTGCCTTTAATGGAGTATAGATTTTTAATTTACTTGAACAACACATTAAACCAGCTGGTTTAAATACATATAAAGAACTAACATTTGTACAAAGAACTAAACGGGAATGTGATAAAAAGTCCTATGCATTTTAAGAATAAATATTAAAGGTGGTGACATAGACAAGAGAGCAAACCGAAGGGCCTAAAAGACATTTCAAGTGGTGGGACCTGTGATTGGCATGCACAAGTCGCTGGGGGTGTAGCCCTGTCTTCCAATCCCTGCCCCCCCCAAAAAAATTGAAATTAAAAAGCAAAAACTCCAGCCCTGGCTAGACCAAGATAAGAAATAGGATTACCAGAAATTTAAGGCCAGACTGGGCTACAAGTGAGAACCATTCTCAAGAAAGAAATAAGGAAATAAGGAAAGAAAGAAAGAATGAAAGAGAGAGAGAGAGAGAGAGAGAGAGAGAGAGAGAGAGAGAGAGAGAAAGAAAGAAAGAAAGAAAGAAAGAAAGAAAGAAAGAAAGAAAGAAAGAAAGAAAGAAAGGAAGAAAGAAAGAAAAACTAGAAGGGTTCAAAAGCAGATCTGAGGATCTGAACACTTAGAAAAAAAAAAAAAACCAAAACTTGAGGATCCCTTAATTGATGTTATTCATTTTGTAAAATAGAAAATTTAAAAAATAAAAAAATGAAAAATGAGCCATCTTAGATCCTATCTATAATCCTATTCCAATAAGATATACAGCATTAAGATTAATATCATATGCTTAATAAGGGACCATAGGAGAATGAAGATGGTGGGAAAGTATCTCTGGTTTAATGATTGAGAATTTCCAAAATTTAATGAAAATTAAAAACTCATATGTCTATGTTGCCTGACTAATGCAGAATTAGCTAAACTTCACAATGACTCACAACCAGGTAAGACTTAACATGTCAAATAATGATTGAAACCAAGAAGAGACAAAGTTAAAGAACATCCTGGAAACAGCATGATCAAAATGACACATTCTATACCAGGATCTTCAATAAAATAATAATTTATCATTAAGAACCAAGATGCGTAGGGGCCACAGGATAACATATTCAAGTGCTGGAGAAAAGGGCATCAGCCAAGAAATCTATACCCACAACATTATCATTAAAAAAAAGCAAGAGAAATTCAGGTGTTTGCTGAAAAAACATTTTAAATTAAATTGGACTGTATTTTTTAAAAATATAAGGATCAAAAATCATTCTGAGTGAGGTAATCCAGGCACAGAAAGACAAACATGGTATGTAATCACTTGTAAGTGGATATTAGGAGTAAAGTATAGGATAAACAATCCAAAATCTACAGCCCCAGAGAGGTTGGATAACAAGGAGGGCCCAAAGAGGAATGCCTGGTTTTCCCTGGGAAGGGGACATAGAAGGGATCTCCTGGGTAAACTGGGGACTGGGGAGGGGAGTTGGGGGGATGGGATCTTGAAGGACCAGGTTGGGCAGACTGGGTTCTGAGGCTGGTTGGTGGCAGAACTGAGGGAGATAGTAACTGGAAAGAGTCATCCTGATTGGCAGAGCAGGGGCATTTTTGGGTTATGGAAAAACCTGGCACCAGGGAAACACTCAGGAATCCACAAGGATTACCCTAGCTAAGACTCCTAGCAATAGTCGAGAGGGTATCTGAACTGGCCATCTATTGTAAGCAGATTGATGACTACCCTAATTGTCATCAGAGATACTCTATCCAGTAACTGATAGAAGCGAATGCAGAGATCTACAGCAAAGCACTAGGCTGAGCTCCTGCAGTCCTCCTGAAGAAAGGGAGAAGGGATTCTATTAGTCAGAGGGGTCATGATGGGGGAACCCACAGAGACAGCTGACCTGAGCTCATGGGAGCACATGGACTCTGAACTAACAGTTAGGGAGCCTTCATGGGACCTATCTAGGCCCTCTGCATGTGTGTGACAGTTGTATAGGTTGGTCTCTTTGTAAGGTTCCTAACTGTGAGATCAGGACTTGTCCCAGGTGCTTAATTGGCTTTTGGAAACCTGTTCTCCATGCTGGATTACCTTGCCCATCCTTGAGGCAAAGGGAGGAGCTGGGTCCTGCCTCAACTAGATGTGCCATACTTTGTTCAAGACCATGGGGGGCCTGCCCCTTTCTGATTGGAGACTGAAGATGAGAAGTGGAAGGGGAGGGAGATAGACAGAAAGTGGGGATTGGGGGGTGGGGATGGGGACACAGGGTCTTGAAGTAGAGGAGGGAGGGAAACTGAGGTCGGTATGTAAAATAAATGAAAAAATGTTATTTAAATAAAAAAATAAATTTTAAATAAAATATATAAGTATCAGTATGTACACTATCCAACAACAGAAAAGAATACCACTCATTGATAGATGGAGCTGAAGAGGACACTAGATAAAACGGGATTCATATAAAGAAATGTAGAGCATTAAGCAACTATAAACAACAGCCTTTCCATACTGTCAGGACTCCTTTAATTTTTGTCTAATTTAAGTGAAAACTGTACATATAAAACTTTTATTTAAGATAGTGGTTGGTGATTAAAGTATATGCATTACTAGTTGTGTACTGAAATATCGGCAGAAAGGGGAAGGGAGATTGGAGGTAGAGTAAGAACTGTTTGCATTAATGTTGAAATTGTTAATACTAATTTTAACTGGATTTTCTGAAGGCAAAATTTTAATTTTAAGCTATAAGAAAATCATTAAAATTGTATAAGAAAATATGACGAAACAATTTCATTAGTAAACATATATTTAATAAAGGCAAAGTTGGTTCCAAATACCAACTAGATAAATACAATTTCTACCTCTAACTTTCATGTAATGGCTAATAAAGAAAGTCATTAGAGGGAGTTAAATTATATCTCATAGTATTTTATCAAGCTATTTTCCTCATGTATTCATCATTTGTAAATCTTCTAAACTTCTAAATCAATATTTTTATGAAAATTCTCTACAAAACTTGCTCAGAGACAACTGCTGGCCTACCGGATAACTCTCAGGCAAGTAAAGCTAGCGATCTCCTCCCAATGCGCTGCTCCTCAATCTGCAGCAGCTGCTTCTTACTTCATCTTTGCATGCGAGAGTCTGTTCTCCAAAGTCATCTTGATATATTCTCCAAGAAAAAGAGATGTTTTGCCACAGGAAGCTAATCCATAAAATTGAATGCCTACTGTGTGTCAAGTAGAAACAGGGACACATATGTTAATATTTTCTTATTACCAGAGGATTTAAGCTGTAGACATAAAAGTTAAAAGAAATCAACTATTTCAATTTATAGCATATCTGCCATGGTCTGTCTACATCTGTAATTTCAGTCTGGGAGGCTGAGCAAGACTGTCATGAATCTGCAACCAGCAAGTTCTGTATGATGAATTTCAGGCCGGCCTAAACAAGAAATGTGACCACGTCAGCAGCAATTTTTCAAATTATCTTCTCTTAAATTGTCTTAATAATTCACATAAAATCAAAATATTTTTAAAATATCAACTTGGACCAGGCAGTGGTGGCTGGGCTGTGATAGGTCTTTAATCCCAGCACTCAGAAGGCAGAGGCAGGTGGATTTCTTTGAGTTTGAGGCCAGCCTAGAAAGCGAGTTCAAGAACAGCTGGATTTGTTTTACAGAGAAACCCTATCTTGAAAAATGAGCTAGTAAGGAGGACCCTAGGAAGAGTGCATGGATCGCCCAATGAGGGGGAAATGGATGAGATCTACATGAGCAAACGGCGGTGGGGTGGGTAATGGAGGGCAAGGGACAGGGGATGAGAGCTTAGAGGAGTGGAAGGTTCGAGCTGGAACCGGAACAGAGTGGGAGAGCAAGGAAAGAGATACCATGATAAATAAAGACACCATGTGAATAGGGAGAAGTGGAGTGCTAGGGAGGTTCCCAGAAATCGGCAAGTATGACTCCACCATAGACTACTTGCAATAGTCGAGAGGGTGCCTGAGCTGACCTACTCTGGTGATCAGATGACTGAATACCCTAACTGTCATCATTGAACCCTCATCCAGTGACTGAAGGAAGCAGATGCAAAAATCCACGGGTCCAGGCAGAGATCCAGGAGTCCAATCAATGAGAGAGAGAAGGGATTCTATGAGCAAGAGATATAGAGACCATGGTTGGAAAAAGTACAGAGACAACTAACCAAACTAGTGGAAACACATTAACTGTGGACCAATAGCGGAGGAGGCCCCATGGTACTGGACTAGACCCTCTGGATAAGTGAGACAGTTTTTTAATATGATCTGTTTAGGGGTCCCCAGGCAGTGGGATCGGGTCCTGTCCTTAGTGCATGAGCCGGCTTTTGGGAACCTAGTGCCTATGGTGAGACACTTTGTGCAGCCTTGGTGCAGGGAGGAGGGGCTTGAACTGCCTCAACTGAATGTACCAGGCTCTGCTGACTCCCCTTGGGAGACCTTACCTTGGTGGAGGCAGGAAAAGGGGGTGGGTTGAGGGGGAATGCTGGGGGGCGGGAGGAGGTAGGACGGGGGAATCTGTGGTTGGTATGTAAAATGAATAGAAAATCTCTTAATAAAAAAAAAA
>CABHPP010106186.1:0-16488 GCA_902168425.1 Peromyscus attwateri | reverse complement strand
TAACCATACACACACACACACACACACACACACACACACACACACACACACACACAGCTATGCTTTTTATATGTTGTCTGTGCTACTTTGCTTTCTTGGTACAGTGACTAAGTTGAAGTGTTATCGTAGATATTACATAGGTTGTGAAGCTTAAAATGTTTCCTACTTGTGTCAGGAGACACAAGTAATGCCTTGGTAATGCCTTTTTGTTGTTGTTGTTTCGGTTTTTTGAGACAGGGTTTCTCTCTGTAGCTTTGGAACCTTTCCTGGAACCCACTCGGTAGACCAGGCTGTCCTCGAACTCACAGAGATCCGCCTGCCTCTGCCTCCTGAGTACTGGGATTAAAGGCGTGCACCAACCACTGCCCGGCAGCATTGACTTTCAAATTAATAACCCCCATTTTCTGTGTTGTTTGGAATGGAACCCAGGGTCTTTGAATGGTAGGCAAGTTGTTACACCATTGAGTTATACCCTCAGGCTCTAAGTTGTATCTTTTAGTGCAATTTATTTCATGTAACTTTAAAATTATTATATATTTATGGTGGTTTTGCTTGTTTGTGTGTCTGTATATTGTACATGCATGATATGCCTGAGGAGGCCAGAGGAAGGTCTCAGATTTCCTGGAACTGGAGTTATAGAGAGTTGTTAGCTGCCATATAGGTGCTGGGGTGCTGGGATTTGAATCCAGGTCCTCTGGACTCCAGCCTCTGGCTTTGAACTCTTTTTTTTGGTTTTTCGTTTTTGTTTTTTCGAGACAGGGTTTCTCTGTGTAGCTTGCGCCTTTCCTGGAACTCGCTTTGTAGACCAGGCTGGCCTGGAACTCACAGAGATCTGCCTGGCTCTGCCTCCCCAGTGCTGGGATTAAAGGCGTGTGCCACCACTGCCCGGCTTTTTTTGGTTTTTCAAGACAAGGTTTCTCTGTGTAGTTTTGGTGCCTGTCCTGGATCTTGCTCTGTAGACCTGGTTGGGCCTCGAACTCACAGAGACCCGTTTGGCTCTGCCTCCTGAGTGCTGGGATTAAAGGCGTGTGCCACCGCCACCCGGCCAGGCTTTGAGCTCTTAATCTTTCTGCTTTAACCTTCTAAATGCTGGGTTTACAGGTATGTTGAATAATGGAGAGGGAAGTACAATTTCCCCACTCCTTTTTTTTCCTAGTAACATTCTTGCATTAGTGTGGTACATTTATTAGAATTGATGGGCCAATAAGGATAACTTTTGTGTGTGTGTGTGTGTGTGTTCCCATTTATGTGGGTTTGTAAATGCTTATGTGTAGAGGTCAGAATTTCCCTTGGCTATTACTCTTCAGGGGGCCATCCATTTTGTTATTTGAGACAAGAGTCCCTCACTGGCCTGAAACTCACTGGTTAGGCGAATAGCTCCAGGGATCCATCCACCTGTCACTGACTTCCATGATGCTGAAATTATAAGTTTATACCACTGTGCCTATCTTTCTGTGTCTTCTTGACATCAGTCCTCATGTTTGCACAGCACACATTTTACCAGCTGGACTATCTCACCAACCCTGTTAACAAGTTATTAACTAAAGTTCACAGTAAGTATTTACTCTCTTGTAAACAGTTCTGTGGCTTTTGACAAATGTATTACTATAGTACAATACAGAGAGTTGTACTCCCTAAAAATCTGCTATGCATTCCCCTTCCTGTATCCACCAGCAACTATTGGTCTTTTGAAATCTACAGTCTTGTTTGTTTGGGTTTTTTTTTCTTTTTTTAGACAAAGACAGGGTTTTATTGTGTAGTTTTAAATGACCTTGAGCTTCCTCTGGAGACCAGGGTGACCTCCAACTGATAAAAATCCACCTCCCTCTGCTTTCCAAGTGTTGAAATTAAGGGGTCATACCACCATGACCCACTATTCTTACTCTGCTTCCTCCTTTTTGGTTTTTAAAGAAAGTTTCTATATAGTCCTGACTATTCTGGAACTACTTCTGTAGATTAAAGGATGGGATTAGCCTGGGTAGTGGTGGCTCGCTTTAATCCCAGCACTCGGGAGGCAGAGCCAGGCGGATCTCTGTGAGTTCAAGGTCAGCCTAGTCTACAGAGCAAGATCCAGGACAGGCACCAAAACTACACAGAGAAACTCTGTCTCAGAAACAAACAAACAAACAAACAAACAGGATGGGATTAAAGCCATGTGCCACCACATCTGGCATAGTTTTACCTTTTTTTTTTCATTTTTATTTATTTATTTTTCTATTATCAGCTTGATACAATACAAATTCTTATCCTAATAGAGAAATGTTTCACTGAGGCTTGCCCAGTGATTGAGTAAAACCAAAACTTATTATAAGCCACAGTCATCCTAGGGTCCCCCCTGCTATGTAGCCTCCCTGGTTCTGTGGATTGCAGTCTGATTGTTCTTTGCTTTATATCTAGTATCCACTTATGAGTGAGTACATACCATGTTTGTCCTTCTGGGTTTGGGTTACCTCACTCAGGATGATATTTTCTAGTTCCATCCATTTGCCTGCAAATTTCATGCTGTCATTGTTTTTCTCTGCTGTGTAGTATTCCATTGTGTGTATGTACCACATTTTCTTAATCCATTCTTCAGTTGACGGGCATCTAGGTTGTTTCCAGGTTCTGGCTATTATGAATAGTGCTGCTATGAACATAGCTGAGCATGTATCTTTGTGGTATGATTGAGCATTCCTCGGGTATATGCCCAAGAGTGGTATGGCTGGGTCTTGAGGTAGATCGATTCCCAATTTTCTGAGAAACCGCCATACTGATTTCCACAGTGGTTGTACAAGTTTGCATTCCCACCAACAGTGGAGGAGTGTTCCCTTTGCTCCGCATCTTCTCCAACATTGACTGTCAATTAGTGTTTTTGATCATGGCCATTTTGACAGGTGTAAGGGTATCTCAGAGTCGTTTTGATTTGCATTTCTCTGATGACTAAGGATGTTGAGCATTTCTTTAAATGTCTTTCAGCTATTTGAGATTCTTCTTTTGAGAATTCTCTGTTTAGCTCTTTAGCTCATTTTTTAATTGGATTGTTCAGTATTTTGATGTCTAGTTTCTTGAGTTCTTTATATACTTTGGAGATCAGTCCTCTGTCAGATGTGGGGTTGGTGAAGGTCTTTTCCCATTCTGTAGGCTGTCTTTTTGTCTTATTGACCGTGTCTTTTGCTCTACAAAAGCTTCTCAGTTTCAAGAGGTCCCATTTATTAATTGTTGCTCTCAGTGTCTGTGCTACTGGTGTTATATTTAGGAAGTGATCTCCTGTGCCAATGCGTTCAAGAGTACTTCCTGCTTTCTCTTTTATCAAGTTCAGTGTAGCTGGATTTATGTTGAGGTCTTAGATCCACTTGGACTTGAGTTTTGTGTGTGGTGACAGATATGGATCTATTTGTAATCTTTTACATATTGACATCCAGTTATGCCAGCACCATTTGTTGAAGATACTTTCTTTTTTCCTTTTTAAAGTTTTGGCTTCTTTGTCAGAAATCAGGTGTTCATATGTGCGTGGATTAATGTCAGGGTCTTCAATTCAATTCCATTGGTCTATATGTCAGTTTTTATGCCAGTACCAAACTGTTTTTATTACTATAGCTCTATAGTAGAGCTTGAGGTCAGGGATGGTGATGCCTCCAGAGGTTTATTATACAAGATTCTTTTAGCTATCCTGGCTCTTTTGTTTTTCCATATGAAGTTGAGTATTTTTCTTTCCAAGTCTGTGAAGAATTGTGTTGGGATTTTGAAGGGGATTGCATTGAATCTGTAGATTGCTTTTGGTAAGATTGCCATTTTTACTATGTTAATCCTACCCATCAATAAGCATGGGAGATCCTTCCATTTTCTGATATCTTCTTCAATTTCTTTCTTTAGAGACTTAAAGTTCTTATCAAACAGGTCTTACCTTTTTAACAAAAATATAGTCAGAGCTGGGCTGAGGCAGGTAGACCTCTGAGTTCAAGGACAGCCAGAGCTACTCAGAGAAACCCTGTTTCAAAAACAAACAAAAAACCCAGAAAATCAGAATCAGTCTGTCTTATTTTTTTCTATTCTTTTAACCTTTTTTTTATTTGTTAATCATAGCCATACAAATGAATTAATTATATTGTAGTGTGTTCAGTTGATTTTATCTTTTGCCATCTTGTGGCATCAAGGATCTTGTCTGAAAAATTTTGCCTGTACTGGTGGGAGCTACTGAAGGTTTGTTCAAAGTAAGGAGTAGAGGTACCAACTTTAATTTGGGTTGGGACAGGTGAAGGCAAGAATTCTTTGCTCAGGGCTGGAGAGACGGCTCAGAGGTTAAGAGCACTGGCTGTACTTCCAGAGGTCTTGAGTTCAATTCCCAGCAACCACATGGTGGCTCACACCCATCTATATTGAGATCTGCTGCCCTCTTCTGGCCTGCAGGCAGAACACTGTATACATAATAAATAAATCTTTTTAAAAAATCATTTGCTCATCTCTTTACTGAGTTTATCATTTTTCATGATTCCCCCCCATTTCTTTGTATTTTTTATTTTTAGATATCTAATTTTATAAGTGTGTAAATTTGCAGGTTCTTCATTTCTCAGTAATGGTGTAAAAAAAGTTTTCTTTTATTAATAGTTTGCCTTAACTCCATAGTGGGTGGAATCTCTCTTGTTCTTCTAACCCATGATTCCTATTCTGTTGAAATAGTTCCTACTTCAGTCTAGTTCTTTTCTCTTGAATAGTTTGCCCTCTCCAGTTTTTTTTGTTTGTTTTTGTTTTTGTTTTTGTTTGTTTCTTTGTTGTTTTTTGAGCTGGGGTTTCTCTGTGTAGTGGCTCATGCCTTTAATTTGAGCACTGGGGAGGCAGAGGCAGATAGATTTCTGTGAGTTCCAAGACAGCCAGAGCTGTTAAGCAGAGAAACTCTGTATCGAAAAACCAGTGAACAAACAAACAAATAAATAAATAAACCTTAACAGTGTCTTTGGCAATGGGAAAAAGTTAATTTTAATGAACTTCCACTTGCCAGTTATTTCTTTCATGGGTCATGCTTTTGGTGGTGTTTCTAGAACCAAGAAACTTAGTATGGTGGTACACATCTTTAATTAGAGCACTGAAGGAGGTAGAGACAGAAGAATCAGGAGTTCAAGGTAACCATTGGATGGTTACAAAGCAGGTGTGAGACAGCCTGGGTTACATGATACCTTGTCTCACAAATAAAATCAAAACCCAAACTCTTCACTGCCAAACATAGGTTTTCTTCTATATTGTCTTTGAAAGGTTGCATAGTTTTGTAGTACACATTTAGGTCTATGAGCCATTGCTTCCAGATAACATACAGTTAGTGTTTTAAGTTTATCTGTTTGCATGTGAATTTTGAGTTTTTCTAGCAGTATTTGTTGAAGACACTGGCCTTTCTGTATTGAATTGTGTAGACAGTTGAATGTCTCCCTTCCACTAGCTAGCTATCACATCCAGACAGGGTTTCTCTGTGTAGTTTTGGTGCCTTTCCTGGATCTCGCTCTATAGACCAGAATGGCCTCAAACTCATAGAGATCCGCCTGCCTCTGCCTCCCAAGTGCTGGGATTAAAGGCATGCGCCACTGCCGCCCGGCTATCACATCTTAAATTAACCTGTTTCTATTAATTTATGTATCACTACATGGCTGGTGGCTTTACCTGTGTTCTATTACATCTTGCTCGTTGGGCAGCTTTTAGCATCTCCCCCAAGTCTACCTTTCTTCTCCCTGTATCTTTGCTTGGAGATGCTGCCTGGGTATAACCTACCTTGCCATAGGCCAAGGCAGCTTCTTTATTAACCAGTGGTAGCAACACATTATAAAAAAGACCATCCCATAGCACTTCCCCTTTTCTATCTAATCAAAAAGGAAGGTTTTCATTTTAACATACTAAAATTACATACAACAAAACAATTATCAAGCAAGAATTAGTTATAATACCTAGTCTATTTGTGTTTGACAAAATTAAAGAAAATAGTCTAATTTTTGAGAATCTAAAGTTTTATATCTAATTTATCTTTTATCATAACTATGGAAAACTATAACTATCTAGTCTTCAACTCCATCAAAGACCCCAGAAGAATATATTATTACCTAAGTAAACAGGAAGTACATTATAAGCAACGTCCAAAATTCTAGAAATTACATTGATATCTGACTGCCTGGACAGTCACCCAAAGTTTTTCTTTAACATTGGGACATCTATCTTAAGCCTATAAGCCTAGAGTATCTGGCAGACTTTTCAGTGAAGCAGGAAATTTGAAGTACTGTTCTGCCTAATGACAAAGTTCATCAGTCACTTTCCTCTATGTCCTGCAGAATGTGGCATTTTCTTCTGCAAAGCAGGAACCGGAAGGACCAACTTGCCTTCTCTTTGCAAAGTTCAGTGGTCACTTTCCTATGGGTCCTTCATGTCCAGTTTATATAGCATACTGTCAAGCAGTCGAAGCAAGGACACTTTTTTGCCCAGTGGCTAACCTTTGCCACAAACTCCATATGGAGTTTCTTCGATGCCCATCATCATCTTTGAAGTAGAATGGTGCTGCCAGGAGCAGACATGTCTCATTGTCATAAAAAGTCTTAAGTTTTTAAAACATTTTAAAATTCTGTAGGTCTTTGAAGTGTTTTGAAGATTACCTATCTATCTAAAATATAACTGTATACCTAGGAAACCTAACTAACATGACTATAAGTTAGATTATTAAGATTACTATTAAGTTGTTTTATTTTTTTATTTTTTATTTTTTGGTTTTTCGAGACAGGGTTTCTCTGTGTAGCTTTGCATCTTTCCTGGATCTCGCTCTGTAGACCAGGCTGGCCTCGAACTCACAAAGATCTGCCTGGCTCTGCCTCCTGAGTGCTGGGATTAAAGGTGTGCACCACCACCACCACCACCACCACCACCACCACCACCCGGCTCAAGTTGTATTTCTTAATTATATATTACATTTTTAAATGAGCTACATAAACATAATACCCTAAACAACAGTAGAGATAAACATGCATTATAATAAAATTAACTTTCCAGAGGTCCTGAGTTCAATTCCCAGCACCCATATGGTGGCTCACAACCATCTGTAATGAGATCTGGGGCCCTCTTCTGTGTACATAATAAATAAATAAATCTTTAAAAAAATAAATAAGAATAAAATTAACTTTAAATTTGTATCAATAAACCAAAAGCCATACTAATGTAAAATATGTAAGATTAATAGTTGTTTTTTTTAATTAAAGCAGATTGAATAATCTACCCTTTTTTCCTATCATTTCTATATCATATCCCTCTTTCTTCTTTTAGAAAGAGACTGACTATGACCAGTAACAATTTATAACTAAACCCCCTAAACAAAGACAAACATCCATAATCCATTTTTTTGGGAATGTGAGTGTAGTTTTTTAGGCTACGTCCTGCTGATTGGGGGCATTGGTAATCTTTGGGGAACCTTCAGAAAATTTAGGACTATGGTCAAGTCCTGACTGGAGTAGTCTTTGAGGCTGGATCATCTCAGCCAGCAGCCTTGAAGCTTTTCTCGATGCAGAACTCAGAGGAAACTGCAACAGAGGCGCTCTGGAACCTTGGATCCTCTGGGCCATCTGTTCCTATTGGAGATTTTTCAGGGGATCAAACCTGATTTTTCTTAACCTAGAATGAATCCACAGCTTCTTATTTCCTGTGGAAGTAAAAGCAGAACCTCTTCTCCATAGTAACATATCTTTTGACTTAAATTTTGAAGTCAAGGCATTTTCAAAATATATAAGTTGGATTAATCCAGCAACATTTATAGTAAAATGTTTCTTAGCAGCTGTTGCTCCTTCCTCAGCTGTCAAACAGTTCAAAGACAACACAATAACATACAGTATCCAGACTATCTGTGTATTTTCCATCTTTACGTGGCTTTTTTTTAAAAGATTCACTCCCTTTTAAAACTGTATATTTCTTTTTTATGACTGTCTATACCTTCTCTTTAAACACACTGAACCAGCTGGCTCCACCCCATTTCTTGGCTTCCTGAGAGTCTAGCTTCGTGGTAGAGGTACTGGGGGGGGGGGGAGCCATGTGTATTGTCACCAGCTCTGGGGAGGTTTTAGGTCGATGCTGTCACTGAGTAGTGTGCCACCCGCTGCTCATAAACTCCATTTAAGTGTTTGGCAATAGGACCTCTTAAAAGAGATGCATGGTTTTTGCTGCTAATGCTGAGTTAGGAAACTGTCTCTTAAAGGAGCCAAGCCTCTGCTAATTGCCAGTAAACAGAGCCCATCGGAGAAAAAGCAGTTATCAAGAAGCCAAGTTTGACTCTGTTTTTGTGTGCTTAGAATCCTTTTTTAAGTTTTCAGGTTTTATGTGCAATTTCTGGCCAAACATTTGGGCACCACCGGCTGCCCTCAAACTTGATATGCTCTGTCTATGAAAGGCTGGGGATTGATTATATTGTATGCATGTTCTACCATGCCTGGCCTTTACTTAAATGTTGCTTTGACACAAGAAATTCTGTAAGATCAGGATTGGAACAGTAATCCTTATGCCAGCTCCAAAGTGAATAGTTGACCAGTTTGCTGGCAAGGCAGGCCCTTCACGTTATGGAGTGAACCTTATGGTGAATAGCAAAATCTGCTTGGAGGGGAGGAAAGAATGCTGGTATCTGTAGCTGATGATTTGGATGACCTTATTTGCCTTTTTTTTTTTTTTTTTTTTTTTTTTTTTTTGCCTGAATTGGCTGTAGATGAGATGGTGGCAGAAGATATTCAGTGCTCACTGTAATAACAGCATGATGATATGATAAGGTGAATTAACTTCTTTAATGGTAGTTTTCAGTCTGTAGATTATAGATTGTATATATGTAATTTTGCTTAGTTTATAGATTAGGTAGGAAGATTAGTATGTTGTATTACAGTGTTTTTCGCTGATTTGTAGTAGCAAAAGTTTTTTTTCCCCCAAGTGGTGCTTGGGGTGGAACCCAGGGCCATGTCTGTGTTAGAGGAACTCTCTAGCATTGAGTCACACCCAGCCTGGAAATGTACTTAACATAGTAATACGTGGATATACTTAGGTGCAATAAAAGTTTCCAGAAATAGTGTTTACCTATGCCATTTCCTGGTTTATTTTTATTTCATTTTATGTATATGTATGTTTTGCCTACATATATGTCTGTATACTGTGTATGTGTGCCTGATGCCCAAGTAGGGGAGAAGCGAGGCCATCAAATCTACTGAAACTTAAGTTATAGATTGTGAGCTGCTGTGTGGATGCTGAGAATCAAACCCAGGTCCTTTGCAAGATTAACTCAGCTATCTCTCCATATCTCCTAATTAAATTTCTACTGTTGCAAATTGTAATCAGTACAACAATAGAAATTGTTACGATAAAGCTTGATGACCAAGGCAATTTATTGAAGAGTTTATTTGGGCTTATGGTTTCAGAGAGATAAGAATCTATCATTATCATGTCGGGGAAATGTGGCAACAGGTAGGCATGGGGACTGGGGCATCAAGATGAATGCTCGAATCTTAAACCCCAACCATGAAGCAGACAGAGCAAACTAGAAATGATACCGGTCTTAGTTTTTTTGGCTCTGTATACTACCAGACTGGCCTTGAACACAGTGATTTGCCTGCCTCTGCCTTCCAAGTGCTGGGATTTAAAGGTTTGTGCTACCACCACACAGCCAGGGCTTTAAGAGTTTAAAAGACTAATAATATTGTACTTGGCTCTGAGTTCAAGGCCAGCCTGGTCTACAGAGAAGTTCCAGGATGGCCATGGCTACACAGGGAAACCCTGTCTTGAAAAACCAAATAAAACTGAAGTAAGGTCACGCCTCCTAAACCTGCCCAAACCCCACTACCAGCTGGAGATCAAGTATTTAAGAGCCTGTGGGGGACATTCTCGTTAAAAGTGCCACATAAATGTATAGCATTCATTTCTGATCACTTCTGAAATAGTTTCTGAGATTCACAGCAGCATGTGCAAGCATATGTCAGATATCTTTGAAAGTGGGATTTAAAAATGTTTGAACCTTTTCATTTTTGTTAGGTGTACCTCTGCCACATAAAGCAGGTGTTCTTTAACATCTTATCAGGATGACTACTTCATATTAAATTGCATTTGGTAGATTTGGTAGATTAAATTGGATTAGACATGGTGTAATGATGCTTTAAGATGCAGCTTCATGGGGCTGGAGAGATGGTTCAACAGTTCAGAGCACTGGCTGCTCTTCTAGAGGACCCAGATTCAGTTCCCAGCACCCACATGGCAGCTCAAAACTGTCTGTAACTCTAGTTCCAGGGGATCCAACACCCTCACACAGACATACATGCAGGTAAAACACCAGTGCACATAAAGTAAAAATAAATAAATTTTTAAAAAGCAGCTTCATAAAAGCCCTCCATGGGCTGGAGAGATGGCTCAGCAGTTAAGAGCACTGGCTGCTCTTCCAGAGGACTCAGGTTCAATTCCCAGTACCCCCAGGGCAGCTCACAACTGTCTGTAACTCTAAGATCTGACACCATCACACAGACATACATACAGGCAAAAACAACAACGCACAAAAATAAAAATAATTTTAAAAGCTCTTAGCAAAAGATAAGGCCTCAACTTAGAAATATTAGAGACCTACTAGGGGAACGAGAAACATCTTGCCTACTTGAAGAGATGATGATGTAGGACTTGTCTCTAGACACTTAAGCCTTTTTTTTTTTTGCAAAATAGAAGTGTAGTACTATTGAACATGTATTGGTTCATGTTCAGAATGACAGTTGCTAATATATTTGAACGTTGGGAATTCGTTGTTTAGATAGGGTTTTTTTTATAGCCCATACTAGCCTTGAACTCTGTAGCCAAGGATGACCCTGAATCCTGCCTTTACCTCCCAAGTTCTGGATTGGTTTTATTTGGTGCTGGAGATGGAACCCATGTTTCATGCATGCTAGGCAAGTACTCGCCTAACTAACCCACATCTCCAGCCCCTATATGTTTTTCTTACATTGTTTCCCTTATAAATAATCCTAATAAAACCCCATTTCATGGTCTCTTTTTATCATCATTATTAAGTAGCTTATTGACAGTAAGAGACAGATCCAGATTTCAGGATCCCGGAGTTGTAGGCCAGCCAGATGAAACCTTATTTCAAAGACAAAACAGAAATTTTAAAAGTTCTTAGGTGCATTCAGAAACAAAGACATAATTTTTCTCTCAGTATAAATGGGGTGACACAGATGCTTAGAAGGAAACTGAACTTGGCTGGAACCCCAATGTAGAGGTGAGAGGGGCAGGAGTGTATGTGTTTGGAGGTGTAATTTTAAATGCAGATCATGTCATTTCCTTCTAAGGTTTTTACTTCTAGACATGAAATTTCACAAATCTCAAGGGTTTTTTTTTTCTTTGTTTGTTTGTTTGGTTTTTTTCTTGACAGGCTTTCTCTGTATAATAGGTCTGGCTCTTCTAGAATTTGCTTGGTAGACCAGGCTGACCTCAAACTCACAGAGATCTGCCTGCTGAGTGTTGGGATTAAAGGCGTGTACCAACACCACCAGGCAAAAAATTTTATTTTTATTTTTTTAAAGAGGAAAGATTTATTTTGTCTCATGAATCCAGTCTATTGTGGCAAGATTTTATTTTTAATTAGGTGTATACGTGCATGGGTTTCGGCATGTGCCCTTAGAATACCCTGGAACTGGAGTTATAAGTAGTTGTTAGATACCTGATATGGGTGCTGGGAACTGAACTTGTATTTGCTGCAAGAAACAGTGCTTGGGCTGGGCGGTGGTGGCACACACCTTTAATTCCAACACTCAGGAGGCAAAGCCAGGCAGATCTCTGTGAGTTTGAGGCCATCCTGGCCTACAGATCGAGATCCAGGACAGGCACCAAAACTACACAGAGAAACCCTGTCTGAAAAAAAAAAAAGAAAGAAAGAAAGAAAGAAGTAGTGCTTGGTCTTAACTGCTGAGCCATCTCCTACCCCTAATTTAGGCTACTGTTGAGATTGTTTTACAAATTTAATTTTAGATAAATTTCTTCTCAATGAAAAATTTTGTCTATATATTTTAATGTTTTTTTAATTGTGTATTCATTTTTAATTATATGGAGGTGTGTGTCTATGTATGAATTTGTGCATGTGAGTGCATGTGTCCTCCTGGTGAGGACAGACACAGGCATTAGATCTCTGGAGGAGCTGAAGTTACAATCAGTTGAACTGTCAGACATGGGTAGTGGGAACCGAATTAATGTCTGAAAGAGTAGTATGCAGTTAAGCACTGAGCTATCTCTCTAGCCTTTATTTGAATGTCTTTAAATGTCCACACTCCGAGAAGCCATGATAGATATTTAATAGATCTGAATTGGTTATGTTTTTATTGTGAATTTATATCTCTAGGCTTAAAGAGGTAGCAAAAATAAAATTCAGCTGGCGTGGTGGTGCATGCCTTTAATCCCAGAGGCAGAGGCAGGTTTATCTCTTGAGTTTGAGTCTCCCCTGATCTACAGAGTGAGCTTCAGGATATGCAGGACTACACAGAGAAACCCTCTCTCAAAAACAAAGCAAAACCAGAAACAAAACAAAGTGTAAACTCATAGGTTGGAAGCCCAGTAGCTTATTAAAACTTTGTTCTATTTTGTGCATTCTGAGAATATCAGTTACTCTTGAGCCTGGAGAAAAGAAAAAGTGGATGATTTAAACTAGCAACTAAAACTGGAACTCATAGTCTACATCTAGGGATCAGTGACTGCAGTAGAGAGGAAGCAGAGTGCATAATTTCATCTTTGTATCCTTTTACAGCGTGGTACCATGCGACGTCGCTATGAAGACGATGGCATTTCAGATGATGAAATTGAAGGGAAAAGAACTTTTGACTTGGAAGAGAAGCTTCACACCAACAAATATAATGCCAATTTTGTTACTTTTATGGAGGGAAAAGGTCAGTATCATTTTGGTTCAGATCCGGAGCCCCTTGATTTAAGAAGTCATTGACTCTGAGAACTGTGGGTTTAGCATCTGTACAACTTTAAAATATTGCCTGTTGATGATGTTTATTTTGTTTCAATGCTCATTCTCTGCTAAATTTTAAGTAGTCTTTTACTAGAATAAGAATGTTACTGGGGATAAGGCCTTTTTATTTTCTCATTTCTTGGCTTGGGTTTAGCTAAAAATAGCACAGGTATAGTGGCATGTGCCTGTAATCCTAAAACTTGAGAGATAGAGACAAGAGGATCAGGAATGGTTAAAGGCCAGCCTGGGCTATAAGAAACCTTGGTGAGAAGGAAAGGGAGAAAAAGGTACAATGAAATCCCTTTTATGAGGTGGGATTCCTCATGTGTCATGTAGTTTTGATCCTTAGCAAAAAGATATTGGGTGTATAATGTTCAGACTATTTTGTCTGTTAAGAGACACGCTGATAATTTCTAATTAGGATGTATGAAGGACTCATTTACTTGCTCAAGTGACTACTACCCTCAAACCCTGATTTTCAGTGTGTTTTCCATATTTCCTAAGAGATGCTTCTTAGTAACACACAAAAGTTGTATGATCACAACCTTAAGCACAGTGTTACAAACACTATCAATACGTGTGTACTTAAATTTCCTCTTATAAACTGGGTGTGAGGGCACATGCCTTTAATCCCAGCACTTGGGAGTCAGAGGCAGCCTGTCTACAAAGCAAGTTCCAGGGCAGCCAGGACTGTTACACAGAGAAACCCTATCTCAAAAAACCATACAACAAAAAAATTATTTTATACTCTTTTTACCTTTTCTTAGTGATTTCCTCTCTGATATTTTTTCCCCCTATGGTTTCAGATTTTAATGTAGAGTATATCCAGCGGGGTGGCTTGAGAGACCCTCTGATTTTCAAGAATTCTGATGGACTTGGAATAAAGTAAGTGCTCTGTGGCTGGCCTGAGATGGTTACAAAGTGGCTTTTACACTCAGGGATTCAGACAATGGCAGTGTTGAGAACTCAGAGCAGTAGATAATCGAAAATAACTTCCCAGTTACTTTGTGAAGTGTGTCTCTTGTTTCAAAAGTGATTCATATACCCAGAAATGAAAAGTGTAGATGAGCTTAAAAAAGCTTAAGTCTCTTGAGTCTATCACTTAGATAATTGCTACTAACATTTTTATTTTTCTACCTATATAAATATATTTATATTTAAAAGCATTTAAAGCTAAATATGAAGATTGTGATATTTTTGTAGAGTTCTCCATACTTTTAAGAAAAGATCCATATTGATGAAAGAAGTAGTGCTTCCCATTTACTGGTATTTATTTCATAGGATGCCGGATCCAGACTTCACAGTGAATGATGTCAAAATGTGTGTGGGTAAGTAATATACTTTTGGCCTCTTCATCTTTGAGGTTTAGGAACATCAAAGTATATATTTCCTTAAAAAGAACTATTTGATGAGTAACTCAGAATTCTCTCAGAGGAACACCAGAGTCTATTTAAAAAAAAAAAAAAAAAAATCGAACAACTATATATGGAGGAAGTTGGAAAGTAACTATACATATTCAGGGGAAATTTTTCTCAAAGACAAAAAAGTTTTTAAATTTAGTTCATTAAAATCCTGACATGGGTGATAACTGTTATATTCTGTGATCAGGCAGTAAAAATGATATAAAGTATTTCGTATTTCCAACAAACAGAAAGGAAAAAAGGAATTCTTCTGATTCTTGCTATTTTGTGGTATATGATAGTAACTGTTCCTTAGTTTGGAAATTAAATATTGTAGCACCACCTTTTGCCACTTAGATCCTTGTTAGACTGCTGGGTAAACTTGCTTGATCTGAGAGGTAAAAGTCACAGACAGCCTAAATTCTCTGATGCCTGTATTATTCATGCCCTAATGCTCTGTGTTATTCTAAGCACTTGTCACCCATGTATTTACTGGTACCTAGGACAACTTGTGGACCAAGTGCTTAATAAATTTGTTGAGTGATCAATATCCTTACCATTCCTTTCAAGCACAGCTCTTTTAGGAGGCCTAGCTACTCTGAGTACTCAACATTGTAGAAGTTCACTTCTTATCCCTTATTTTTTGGTGATTTCTAGACAGAGGTTCATGTAAACTAGCCTAGTCTGAAACTCACCATGTAGCCAAGGATGACCTTAAATTAATTACCTACCTGTCCCTTTTTGAGTGCTGCAGTTACAGACATTTGCTACCATACCCAGATTATTTGGAGCTGGGGATCAAATCCAGGGCTTTGTCCATGCTAGGTGAGCATTCTTTCAGCAACTGAGTTATATCTTCAGTCTCTCATTTCTTTCTTTTTTTCTTTTTTAAATTTATGTGCATTGGTGTTTTGCCTGCATGAGGGTGTCAGGTACCCTAGAACTGGAGTTACAGACAATTATGAGCCGCCATATGGGTACTGGGAATTGAACCCTGGTCCTCTGGAAAAACAGCCAGTGCTCTTAACCGCTGAGCCATCTCTCTCCAACCCTCTCATTTCTTTCTTAGTAACCTTTAGGAAAGTAAGGCAATAGACAGCCATAGCTTTCCTGTGTTGGCTTTTAAAATTCCTTTTTATTTATTTATGAGTCAGGGTCTCTCAAATGTAGCTCTTGTTGTCTTGGTAGACTGGCCTCTAACTCAGATCTGCCTGCCTCTGCCTCCCAAGTGATAGGATTAAAGGTGTTCACCACCAACCTGGCAGATTTTTATTTTTTAGTCATATGTATGTGTGTATTATCCATGAGTGCAGGTGCTCACAGAGGTAAGAGGGATTGGATCCTTTGGAGTTACAGGTAGTTGTGAGCCACCTAACATGGGTGCTGAGAATAGTACTGGGGTCTTCTGAAAGAGTAGCCCCTGCTCTTTACTGCTGAGCGTCTTTGTATCCCCTTGCTTAGATATTCTTATGACTGCACTTCACAAATGACTTCCACAAGAATCGTCTCTGATAACTTAAAATATAGACTCAGTGAAGTTTTTGGGAATATGGCAAGATTCTTCTCCATCTATTTGATTTTTTTTTTTTTTTTAATATGGAACGCTTCACGAATTTGCGTGTATTTGCGTGTCATCCTTGCGCAAGGGCCATGCTAATCTTCTCTGTATTGTTCCAATTTTAGTATGTGCTGCCGAAGCGAGCACTCCATCTATGTGATTATTGCCTCGATAGAATGCGTCCATCTGTTGTAACTATTGTGGAATTTTGTTGAAGGTTTGCAACTCCAGGGAAAGATTTAGACAATAAAGTTAATTTCAGGTTTTAGCATAGTAATGACCAGTTTTCCACATCCCCCAATCCTCACCAACCAGAACCCATGAAACAGCTGTACATATTTTTTCCAAAAGCACAACACACAGCTTTACAGGAGCCAGAGATGGGTAAGAAAGGTCTTGTGGAAATATTGGAGGCTTGTGCTGTTGTCACAGATTGCTATTTCTCCACCTCTAAGCTGTTAGAGTGCCCTTATGTTTGACCTCAGTGACTTCTCTTAAGATTTAAAAGGCTGGTAGAAGGTCAAGTGTGGTGGTACAAGGAGGACATAATAGAAAGACCTTGTCTCAAAAGATTGGGGGGGGGG
>CABHPP010106185.1:0-20236 GCA_902168425.1 Peromyscus attwateri | reverse complement strand
TGTGTGTGTGTGTGTGTGTGTGTGTGTGCAGTCCCAAGTTGCTAAGTTTCTCCACGCTTGCTTATCTCACTTTCACGTTGTCCTCCTCTGGTAGCACCCTGCCGTTCTTTCACACTCACCCCTAACTGACAATCCATGGGGTCTACAGTGAGAAGCTGGACTAACCTTGCAAACAAGGGAAAATAAAAGTGATTCTTTGAGGATTAAACCTTTCACTAACATTTGAAGGATCAAGGCAGAGCACAATCATTTCAAAGGTACAGAATAGTTCTCAAGTTTGATCTTGGATGGTAAAAATCCTGAGAACATAGGGTCCATATTTTTACCTGGACTTCAGATGTACAGAAATACCTGTTTGCTCATATCCGCAGTGTAATGCACAGTTAAACGAACACGTGTGCTAAGAGAGTATGATTGCCATTCCAAAAGGCATAAATAACAATTATGAAAACTCCATGTTATTTCATGTCAGATCCCCCCCCCAGTTTACCAAATTTTGATTTTCAGAGCTTTTGAATATTTCAAAATTATGAATAACATTTTTAAATCTGAATAACTCTAGTTTTCCCCCCTTCTGTACCAGGAACTGAACACAGGTTTCACATACACTCCTGCTCTCTCACGGAGCTACAGCCACAACCTCATAGTATTTCTAAAGGAGATGAATGCATCCTCAGGCTGTAATGGAATAAGTCAGTAATGGAATGCAGAAGAGGGTGAAGCATGGAACCTGTGACCGGCATGCACCAAAGTGCTGACCAGCTTTAGTGAAATCTCTACTGTTGTCTGAATTCATTAAGGGTGCCACTGTATTTTCAAAAAAATAAAAAAGAAAGAAAAAGCAAAGTAAAGAAGTGTTTGGACATTCTACCTGAGATAATTCATATGCAGTCATTAGACAGTTAACTTATCTGAACATCTTCATTCTGGCTCCATATTCTCTGAGACAACTGGATTATTATTAAAGTTATCATCTATTAGATTCATGTAGAAAAGAACAATTTTTCAATAATGGGAAGTTTCTGTTTCTATGATATATTTTTTTCCTGTGGTACATATATATCACATGAATATATGTATATCTATCACAGGGATATCATATATATTATAAATACATCATATATATTTAACATCTGATGTATTTATTTTATAAGACCATCCACTCCTCAACTGAATGGATGACTCAAAGCCTCTTTCCAGGAGACCTTGGAACACTCAGTGATCTGCTGGTATAAAGGATGTGGTCATTCTCTGAGATCATCTAGTAACCAGAGATCTAGGCTTCTCACAGTATTTAGGCTACATTAAATGAATGGTATCTAGTATGTATTTTTTCCTATTTAACTTTCTGCATTAGCCACATCCTTTTAATTACATTAAAGGCTACACAATTTAAAACCTAAGAAATGACATAGAACTGGCTTGGCTATTACCATTACATCCCTTGGACTGTCTTTAGTCCTCAGCATGTGTGCAGAGGCTGGACGTCAGGAGTCAGATGGATGCAAATAACAAGGCTCAAAACAGGAGCTGAGTTCCTCTTTCCCTTCTAGCCTCCCAAGTCTGGAACACAGTTTCCAATCCTTGACATATCCCCAGACCCACTACATAAAAGCATCTCAAACTCAGTATTTTTCCCCACAAACTTTTTATAACAAACTTCTGACACCAAATATATGATGTTACCCCTCACACCAAATGGCTTCTGCAGACTGTCTTCTAATCTCATTTCTGGTCATCTGCTGGAGAGGGCACCAGATTCTAAAGACTGATATCACAGACCCACACCTTGTGGAGCCAGTCACAAGAACCAGAGTGGTTTAACTCTATACCTGACTGACTAGCTATAAATGTAGCTTCCAGAACCACTTCCTTGAATTGTACAAAAGAGTATTATAGAATTTAGGAGGAGGAAAACATGGTGTGTATTGACTTACCACAGAAGATATCATGAGGAACACAGGAGGAGAAACGCACAGGGGAAGGCATGTGGGAAGGCAAGCTCTCTGTGTAGTTGGAACTGACTTTGAAGTGTTGATCCTCCTGCTTGGGACTCCTGAGCAGAGAGATTACAAGTGTATGTCATCATGCCCCGTTTCCTTTGTGTTTTCATGGGAGGTCCAATCATGGTGTATACATGATTGATTGAGTCATTTGCTGTTGGTGATTAACTTATCTTCAGCCCTTCTCCTCTCCCTGGAGGTCAAGGGTTTATTGAGAGCTATCCCTCAAGACTGGAGAGATGGCTCAGTGATTAAGAGCACTTCTTGCACTTGCAGGAGACTTGGGTTCTACTTATAGTACCCACATTATGCCTTAACAACTGTCTCTGTCTCTAGTTCCAGGGGATCCAACATCCTTGTCTGGTCTTAACAGGCACCAGGCATACATGTGGTGAACATACATATATACATACAACATTCACTCATGTAAGATGCAAATAGATAGATATAGATTTAAGTAGACCCAAAATAGAGCCATCCCTCTAATCCTGCCTTACTCTTGCTGGTGATATGATCCACCTTGAAGCTACAAAGGAACTGCTAAACACCAGTTAACTCACTAGCAAACAAAAAGTGCCACTTAGATGATTCCATTGGCTTCAGGAATTGTTTGGCAGGAAATAGTTAAGCATGCTGCCTTAGTTTCTTTTCCTGGCGCTGTGATAAACCACTTAGACAGAAGCAACTTAAAGGAGGACCTCTGGGTCTTAGCCCATGGTGATGGGGAAGCCAAGGGAGTATGAACTGGAAGTAGCTGGTCCCATTGCTTCCGGTAGGAAACAGAGAAAAAGGAGTGCGCCTAATGCTTAGCTTGCATTCTCCATTTTATACAGATCAGAATCTCCTGCTGATCTTCCCACATTCAAGACAGGTCCTTCAATACCAATAAATGTAATCAGGATAACCTCCTATAGGTGCAGCCAGAGGTCCATCTCCAGAATAATTCTGCAGTCTGTCAAGTTAATGATTAGTGTTAACCATCACATAGACCAAGTTTAAGTTTCATAATCTCACACTTACTGTGTTAGTTTCTTGTATTGTTGCTATAACAAAATGCCTGACAGGAATAAAACTGAAGGAAGAATCAGATTTCTTTGGCGCATGTTTGGGTACAGACCACCATGATGGAAAAGTCATGGTGGGATCATTTTGACACAATCAGTCACTTTGTATCCACAGTCAGAGAGGAGGGCAAAATGAATGCTGGTGCTCAGCTTATGTCTGCTGTGGGATGGTCTGTGTGTCAAATTGCTCTGATTGGTCAATAAATAAGACACTGATTGGCCAGTGGCTAGGCAGGAAGTATAGGCGGGACTAACAGAGAGGAGAAAAGAACAGGAAGGTGGAAGGAGACACAGCTAGCTGCCGCCAGGACAAGCAGCATGTAAAGATGCTGGTAAGCCACGAGCCACGTGGCAAGGTATAGATTTATGGAAATGGATTAATTTAAGCTATAAGAACAGTTAGTAAGAAACCTGCCACGGCCATACAGTTTGTAAGCAATATAAGTCTCTGTGTTTACTTGGTTGGGTCTGAGCGGTTGTGGGACTGGCAGGTGAGAGAGATTTGTCCTGACTGTGGGCCAGGCAGGAAAACTCTAGCTACATATGTCCTCCTTTGTATTTGGTTCAGGGTCCCAGCTGATGAGATGGTGACCTCCAGGAATGTGGGTTTTCCTTCCTCAAATATTCTCATGTAGATAATCCATCATAAGTATTCCTGAAGGCTGTTCTAGGTGATTTTAGATTCTGTCAAGTATCAGCCATATCACCTATCCATCTCATGGCCTTGGGGATCACCCTGGATGTACTGGAGTGCTTTGGGATTTTCTTGGAAAAGAAACTGTAAACTTTGTGTCACCTCTTGAAACTACATTTCTTTTAAATGTTCACAAACACAGATCATCCTATTGCCACTTTTAGACAAAAAGTCTAAATTCATTCAAAGAACTTCAGGTATTAACAAGTCAGGGGAATTCTGATGTTCACATATGACCTATTCTTTTTGTTTGTTGAAGAAATAAACCTTTAAAAAGTTCTTAGCTTACTGATATTCCTAGGGGCATCTTATTGATGATATTACTGGGAATTTCCTGGTGTAGTCAAATTATTATAATGTGTAAAATATGATTGTTTCCAAAAACACACAGGATAATCACATGACTCCCCAAAGCTTTGCATCTTAAAACATTTACTACCTCATGGTTTCTTGGGGTTAGGAATTTAGGCAAAACTTAATTAGTTATCTTTTCAAAATCTCTCATAAAACTGCAACAGAACTGTCATCCAGAACTATGATCTCACTGGAAGAACTTACTGGAGATAGAAAAACTGTTTCCAGACTCACTCAAGAAATGACAGATTTTGAACCTATGCCATGAGAATTTCTCAACAAGACTGCCCCAGATAATGGCAGATAATTTTCATCAGGGCAAATGATCCAAGGAGAAGTGGACAGACCAAATTTGAGTACTTTAAAAATCTTAATTCAAAAATGACAGTATCTTTCATGTTGTGTTTTCTCTGTTATAAGAAAGTCACCAAATCTCATGAGTGAGCTATGCCAGTTATACTGGTGACGTGTATTTCCACAATGTCAGAATACATGGAACATCAATAGACCCCAAAGATACATCAGTTCTGTTGGCTCCACTTCACTATTAGTCTGGTTCCACTGAAAGTCATGATCATGACTATTCCAAGTTCTTCATTCTGTTCCATTTTAGTTACCAGTATCTAAGTACTCAGGTTATATATCATCTCTTTACACAATTTCTATAGAAACAATTAGTTACAGAAAAGCTTTAAAAGGGATAAAGAAACTATAGGAACAAAAAGCCAACTCAATGATTCAAACCACAAGGAAAACATCACAGTGTATATGTGCATGGGTGTGGAGGGGCATCAGCAATGAGGTTAAGGAACTGATTGAGGATCTGTGTACACAAGGAGTCCACAGGGCACTGAAGGGGACTGCATCCCTTTAGCAGGAAGGATCCTGCCAAGCTGAATCCAGGTACAGTCAAGAGTTAATTTACTGGCCATTCCCTGGGCAGTTGCCACAATGTTGTTTTGACAAAGTGACATGCTTCTATATCATGCTGAACTCAGCATGACAGGTATGTTGTACCACCCTCTGAGGTATCTCTCCTGTTTTGTGCTTTGAATAGAGTGCTTTTACTATATTCATTGATAACTTCACAGACTGTAGTCTTTTTTTTTTATCAGCACAAACAGATTGCTTATTGGTTGTTCCTGATTGTTGTCCTGAGCACTTGGTGTTTTATTATTTATACAAATAAGGTATCATAAGGAATATGCCACTCTACCTTAATATTTATACCCAAAATTGAGTAACTGAGAGAAGGTTGAAATTCTGAACAAAAATGGAGCAGCTCAAGATAGACCCAACCAGAGTTGCTGCTCTGTATGGTATCTTGTATGTGCATTCAAAAGAAGCACAAGACCCAAGGTGTAAGTGCTAAAAATAAGAGATTAGTGCCATTCTGCAGACTGTTCCAGTCATTTCAACTAGCTCTGGAAGACCATCTGTCCTGCAGGGCTTTAACAACTCACATTTCCTTCTCACAGTTCTGGAAGTGGGAGAGTTTGAAATTCAAGACTGTTAGATTCAGTATCTTGTGAGTGTCAGTTTGCTGGCTAATTGATAATCTTCTGCTTGCTATGTCCTCACATTGAAGAAATAGTGAGATTTTCTGTGGAGTGTGTTTTAGAGGGGCATTAATATCATTGTTCACTCTGCTTTCATAGCTCCACAGCTTCTAAACACCTGTCTCCTACTCTCGTCATATTGGGGTTAGGATTTCAACATATTAATTGGAGGAATGTGAGCATTCAGTCCATTTGTAGGGGCTGCCTAGCACAAAGGAAATTGCAAACTGTTCTAGTATTCATTACAGATGAGATGTTTTCATATATACGTGTGTGTGTGTGTGTGTGTGTGTGTGTGTGTGTGTGTGTGTCCTGGTGTTTCTGCTCCCTTCACCCTACTCTCTCTTTTTCTTTCTCCTATCATCATTTGCTAAGGCTTTAGACTGGAAGCATCCAATCAGATGCACATTGGTGAAGTTCATACAGGCAATACTGCCAGGGCAGAGAGAATCTGGTAAGAGGGGCTTGAAGGTCAGATCAAATAGGCAGCATGCACCTCTAATAGTAGAAGATTTTTGTTTAAGGTATATGCACATCTCAAGGAATCTGTACATGAAATACTTACTACAGTCATTTGTCCTTCTAATAACAACTCTATTATAAACTCCCATCAGCAGGAATGGAGCTACATTTGCCTTTAAACACCCTTCATTATCTTACTATGACAGCATTAGCTCTCAAAAACCACAGCCATGTTATTAAAAAAGGAAGGAACATATTGTTTAGTAAGAAAAACATTATTTCAGGAATGAAAAAATTGCTGAGATTTAATGGGATAGACAACCGAAGATACTTCTGGAAATGTCCTTAGGGAATGAACAGCCTGAGATCAGACATACAGCACACATGATTCAGGACTAACTAGCCACAATTTACTAATTCCTTAATAATAATGACAATAACAACAGGTTGAAAGTGCATAACATTTTAAAGTTAACAAAGAATTTCCATTCACATTATCCTACTTGAGCCCCATAATGTTGCTGATGTTCTTAGATGGCAAATATTTCAATTTTACAGCTAAGGAAGCAATCTAAATAGATGGTGACTATTTTCAAGGAACAAAAAAAATGGCATAATAAGCAAAAACAATGATAAGGAAGTGTGGGGGTTCTTGGGTTCTTTTGTTCAGTCTTATCAAATAGAATCATATTCTTTAACAAGCCAAGAAAATCATTTGAATCATAGACTCGGAGATTCTCAATGAGAAAACAAGAAAGGACCACCCACTTGATAACAATGAGTGTGGAGTACGATAAATGTCAGGAGATGTTCTGAGGCAATAAGTGCAAAGCGTCCCCCATTAAGGACCCTTCATTTGCTGCTCCTGATGTAGCTTGATGCAGCTTAATGTGAAATGTGCTCTACAGGCTTAGCTTGTCATCTCTGTCTCCAGGTGTGGTAGAAAGCTTGGAGGCAGAAAGAAGGTCACTCAGAACATGCCAAGCTCTGGTTCTGTCATCTGTTTCCTCAGCTTCCTATCCACCACCATCTACTTCTTCAGTAGAGGTCCATGGAGCCAAGAAACCATGGACTGTGGTGGAGATGTTCTTAGGCTTCCTGGTGATGAATTTACGACATTCTCCAGTAAATAAAGCCAAGATTCTCCAAAGTAGACACTGCACAATAAACTGAGTAGGCTGAGTGAGCAGATGATGGTTATAGCAAAAGTTCTTTTTAAAATTATTTTAATGCACATAAAAATAAATGTTAAAAAAAGAAATACAAAAGCTATTTGCACACCTGTAACAACAGTGCTGTGTTGGGGTAGAGAGAAGAGGGCATCTGGGGCTTGCTAGCAGCCAACCTAGTTCCAGGTTAAGTGGTAGATCCTATTTCAAGGGAATAAGGCATAGTTACAGAGCAGGACACCAGACATCTTCCTCTAGTCTTTGTACACACACACACACACACACACACACACACACACACACACACACGGTCCTAAGGGAAAGAACATCTGCAGATTGTAACATTAATTTTTCTCCCCTTTAATTTTTAAGATGCCTTAAGAATTTCATAGTGTATTTTGATCATACTCATATGCAGACCCTCCTCCTAACTCCTTTTACCTCTCTACCCTTTACTTAACTCCTTGTCCTCTCTTTTTTTTAATAGCCCATGGACTCCAATCTGTGTTTCCCCTTCCTACCAGGAACGACACCTTGAAATAAAATGAATTCTTTCACTCCCAGAAACCACCAGCTATCCAGAGCTCCTCAGTTAGGGGTGGGGGCTCATGAATCCCTTCCCATTCCATCCTAAGGCAAAAGTCCTATCGAGTGTAGAGTCTATACTCTTGCTCTAGTTATCCCTTGCTGTGTGCCGTGGTTAATCTGAATGACCAATTTGGTAGGCTTTAGAATCACCATGGAAACCAATCTCTGAGGGATTTTTTTAGATTAGGCTAGTTGAGGTAGGAAGACTAACCCTAAATGTGGGTGGCAGCATTCTATATGCTGGGGTAACTTGACTGAATAAGATACGGACATGGAGCTGAATAACAAACTTCATCTCTTTCTGTTTCCCAACTGTGGATGCAATAGGAGCAGTCATCTCAACGCCTCCCATGATGACCTTCCCACAGTGATGGACTATACCTGTGAACAGTGAGACAAATGAAACACTTCTGTCCTTGACTCCTTTCTGTCAGATATTAGGTCATAACAAAGAGGAAAGCAACTAATACAAAAAATTGATACCAAGAAGTAGGGCCATTGATTTCAGCATATTATTTGAAGGCCTTTGGAACAGGTTTGCAAGAGGACTGTGGAATTTTGTAACTTTTGGCTAGAAAAACCCTAGAATTTATGTGAGCAGAGGTTAACTGGCCCTGCTGGTGGGAGTTTGGAAGACCAGAAGGCCAAAAAAATGAGGACAATGGAGGACTTAGGAGTTTTCAGAGGGGACCAAGTACTCCATTGTGAACCAGGCTAGATGTCATGCAGGTTATAGTCTGGTAAAGAATCTGGCTACATTGTACTTGTGTTCTCAGAACGTGTAGGAGGTTGAGTTAGTAAGTATGAGCTAAGATTTCAAGGAAGGATGGTATTTGAGTTGAAGTATGGCTACTGATCATCATTCTCATCCAGATCTACTGTGAGAGAAAGCCAAATTAGAGAAGACTAATAAGAATACTGTTTGGTTTAATAAGGAAAAGGACACACATAAATTACAAAGCAGGTTCAAAAGCTGATGTAATTGTCAGTGAAAGCAGTGTTTTTAAAGAGAAACTTAGCACTTTGCACTGACACAAAAAAAGTTTTTCAGAGGGCAAAACCCACTCATCAATGGTTCCATCTTGTGGAGGTGCAAATTCCTTTGAAGGAGAGAGCCTGGACCTAGAATGCAGCTGAAAGGGTTGTCTGCTCCTCAGAAATAACTGTCTAGGGAAGTGTTTCCTTGGAGTCAGGACACAGAAGCTGGTGCAACTGTGGCTCAAGAGGGGAAGGATCTGCGCTCAGATGGCAGTAGAACTTGACATTGTTATTCTTATTGTATTGGTTTTTCATTCATGAAAGATGCAGGATTGATGGGTATGATGATATTTTAATTGTGCTGAAATGTGATTTTATTTGTATGTTAATAAATAAAGTTTTCCTGGAGATCAGAGGTCATAGCGAGCCAGGGACAGCAGTCAGGTGGTGGTAGCCCACGTCCTTAATCCAATCACATGGCAGGCAGAGTCTCTCGGTGTGGTCAAGGACACAGCCAAGCGTGGTGACACAAACCTTTAATCCCAGTACCAACCATAGAGACCTGGAGGCCTGTATAGACAGGCAGTGATGAGGAAGTCATGTGGTTGGGTTTAGAGCCAATGGGAAGGCGAACACGAAGGCAATAAAAAGACAAGTCAGGCAGGAAGAAACTCTCTCTGGGGAAGTGACGGTGGTGAGGTGAGGATAAGGTAGTCATGACTCTCTGATCTCTTTGGCTATTTACCTCTGTATTTGGCTCTGTGTTTCTTATTTAATAAGACTGTTTAGAAGTTCGTCTACAGATGGGGGTCATGGAGTCTCATGTCACGGTCTCAAAGATCCACTGAGGTCATTCAGAGTGTGTCAGGGTTGCAATATGCCCCGGTTAACTTTTTGTTGTTGTTCCCATCATTTGGCACAAGCTAGACATATCTTAGAAGAGGAATCTCAATTGAAAAAATGCTCCAATTAAATTGCCTATAGACAACTCTGTAGGGCATTTTCTTCATTAATGATAAATATGAAAGGGCCCAGGTCACTGAGGGTGGTGCCAGCTCTGAGTAAGGTAGTCCTGGAAGAAACAGGTTCAACAAGGTGTGGAAACAAGCCAGCAAGCAGAGTTCCTCTATGGCCTCTGCTTCAGTTTCTACCTACAGGTTCCTTCCCTGACTTCCCTTTATTTATTTTATTTTATTTTATTTATTTATTTAGGTTTATTTCAAGACAGGATTTTTCTGTGTAGCTTTGGGGCCTGTCTTGGAACTCACTCTATAGACCAGGTAACCTTGAACTCACAGAGATCTGCCTGCCTCTGCCTCCTGAGTGCTGCTATCAAAGACATAAGCCACCTTCCCTTTGTAGTGGGTTGTAAACTCTAAGGTGAAATAAACACTTTCCTCCCCAGGTGGCTTTTGATCACAGTTTTTATTGCAGCGATAGGAACAAAACAGGATAAAATTCTTTCAAGGCTCTGAAAGGCCACTGTAGAAATCTGAAAAGGCAAGGCCTAAGTTGCAATAGAAAACTTGGGGGAGGGAGGTCAATGCCAGGATTATGTGATGTCCATTGAGGAAAGCTGTGTAGAAGAGAGTCTATATGAGCTTCAAGTGGCAGAGTTGGAGGGAAGGGGCTACCCATGCTCTTTGGATCCCAGTTAATTCCACCATGATCCAAAGATACTGTGTGCAGAGCACTGGGCTTTGGTGTTTGTCTCCCTGTCTTTCTGGCTTTCTTTGATCCAGTCATTCCTTGGTATGCGCTCATTCTTCCCTGTTGGAACAGGGAATAAATGGTTTTCATTCCATTTTCTATTAAAATATGTAGCTTGTTTTTTGCAATTATTTTATAAGCTTTCACAGTTAAGAGGTTACCTTGAGTTTCAGATGAGACATGAACTTTGAACTTTTGTATTGTTTACAACTGTTAAAAATTATGGAGACATTTAAATGCAGCCTGAATTCATTTTGCATTATGAGAAGTCTATGAGTCTATAGTGAAAATGGGTGGGAGGTTATGGTTTAAAAGTGATGTGTTTAACGATGACAGTACTAATAGACTAATGTGGAAGGAAGGAATCTAAGGGGCCCCACCTTTAGACAAACAGATATTGGCAACTAACAATTGCTGAGAAAAGGAGAATTAGTCTTCCCCAGGGATCAGCCCCTAATTGATTATACAATACTGAGTAGTCAGTTCTAAAATCACATACATAAAAGCAACACTAAATGGATTCAGCATGATGTATTTATATAGTTATGCATGTCTGTATAAGTAGCAGCATCATTTGTAATAGCCAGAACCTGGAAACAACCTAGATGTCCCTCAACCAAAGAATGGATAAGAAAATGCATTAAATTTACACAATGGAGTATTACTCACCGTTAAAAAACATCAATGACATCATGAAATTTCCAGGCAAATGGATGGAACTAGAAAACACTCTCCTTCCCCCTAGCTTCTCAGGGGCTGTGGATTGTAGCCTGGTTATCCTTTGCTTTACATCTACTATCCATTTATGAGTGATTACATGCTGTGTTTGTCTTTCTGGGTCTAGATTACCTCACTCAAAATGATTTTTTCTAGTTCCATCCATTTTCCTGCAAATTTTATGATGTCATTTTTTAAACCACTGAGTAGTACTCCTTTGTGTAAATGTACCATATTTTCTTTATCCATTCTTCAGTTGAGGGACATCTAGGATATTTGCAGGTTCTGCATATTAAGAATAATGTTACTATGAACATAGTTGAGCAACTGGTATGATTTAGCATCCTTTGGGTATATGCCCAAGAGTAGTATTGCTGGGTCTTGAGGTAGCTTGATTCCCAATTTTCTGAGAAACCACCATACTGATTTCCAAAGTGGCTATACAAGATTGCACTCTCACCAGCAGTGGAGGAGTGTTCCCCTTGCTCCATATCCTTTCCAACATAAGCTGTCATCAATATTTTTGATCTTAGCCATTCTGACAGGTGTAAGATGGTACCTCAGAATCATTTTGATTTGCATTTCCCTGATGACTAAGGATGTTGAGCAATTCCTTAAATATCTTTTGGCCGTTTGGGATTCTTCTGTTGAGAATTCTTTGTTTAGATCTGTACTCCATTTTTTAAATTGGATTATTAGGTATTTTGATATTTAGTTTCTTGAGTTCTTTATGTATTTTGGAAATCAGCCCTCTGTCAAATGTGGGGTTGGTGAAGACTTTTTTCATTCTGTAGGCTGTTGTTTTGTCTTATTTACTGTGTCCTTTGCCTAACAGAAGCTTTTCAGTTTCAGGAGGTCCCATTTATTAATTGTTGCTCTCAGCATCTGCGCTATTGATGTTATATTTAGGAGATGGTCACCTGTGCCAATGTGTTCAAGGATACTTCCCACTTTCTCTTCTATCAGGTTCAGTGTAACTGGATTTAGTCTGGGCTGGCATGAATGGTCTCGTAGTGTCTACAAAATGTCTGTCTAGGATCTTCTGACTTTCAGTGTCTCCATTGAGAAGTCTGGTGTAATTTTGATAGGTCTGCCTTTATATGTTACTTTGCCTTTTTCCTTTGCTGCTCTTAATATTCCTTTTTTAAATTCTGTATGTTTAGTGTTTTGATTATTAGGTAGTGAGGGAACTTTTTTTCTTTTTTTGGTCCATTCTATTTGGTGTTCTGTAAGCTTCTTGTATCTTTATAAACATGTCCTTCTTTAGGTTGGAAAAGTTTTCTTCTATGATTTTGTTGAATATATTTTCTGTGTCTTTGAGCTGGTATTCTTCTCCTTCTTCTATCCCTATAATTCTTAGGTTTGGTCTTTTCATGGTGTCCTAGATTTCCTGGATATTTTGTCTTAAGACTTTGTTGGATTTAATGTTTTCATTGACCAGTTAATCTATTTCTTCTATCATATCTTCAGTGCCTGAAATTCTCTCTTCTATCTCTTGCATTCTGTTGGTTATGCTTGCATCTGTAGTTCCTGTTCATTTACCAGATTTTTTCCATTTCCAGAATTTCCTTGGTTTGTATTTTCTTTGTTGCCTTTATGTCAATTTTCAAGTCTTGAATTGTTTCCTTTAACTATTTTTTTTGGCTTTCTTTAAAGAATTTATTGATTTCTTCCAATTTTTGTTTGTCATTCCTCTGTTTCTGTAAGGGAAATTTTTGTTTCCTCTTTAAGTGCCTCTATCATCTTCATAAAGTTATTTTTAAGGTTGTTTTCTTCTGCTTTCTCTGCATTGGGATGTTCAGACCTTGCTATTGTAGAATCACTAGATTCTGATGGTGCCATATTGCTCTTTTTGTTGTTGTATGTATTCTTCCACTGCTGTCTGTCCATCTGGGGTAGGGGTAATTATAGGTACAGGTGTTGATTCTTCTTCCAATCCATGCAGGTGGTGCCTATGCCTCCTGGAGTCACTCTTCCTCCAATAGGCACAATGGTGTCTGTGCCTCCAAGGGCCACTGATGCCATAAGGGATGGTTGTTGGTGGTGGGAGAATGATGTGTTTCATGTGTTTGGGGGGTGGAGTGGGACTTGAAGTGGAAGGGACCCAGGGTCCAGTGGGTGGTGAGGGTGGTGTGGATTTCTGCCCACAGGGATCTACCTGCTGACTGGCTGCTGGGGCCATGATGGGTGGGGGAGGGGCACGGGGTGTGCCTCAGGGTCTAAGGCCTAGAGTTGGGGCTGTCCAGTCTGGAGATCAGTCACTCACCTCTTCCTCCAATTGGTGCAAGGAGAGCCTGTGCCTCAAGGAGCCTCTGATGCGATGTAATTGTATTTTAATTAAAATTGTAAAAGAAGAAAAAATGTGATGTGTTTGTGTGTCAAGTTGATAAGGATGGTGTTGCAATTGTTTACCTTGATTGTCAAGTTGATGGATGTAGATTACAATGGAATCACATCTCTTTGGGGAGATTTTTGTAGACTGAGTTAACTGGGATGGGAAGACCCACCTTAACTGGGATCTTTGACTGAATGAAAAAGAGAATGGGAGCTGGGCAGCAGCATTCACCTCTCTCTCTAATTCCTGACTGTAGATGCAATGTGATTAGCCACCTAAATAAAGCTCCTGCCTCTATAGTTTCCCCTCTATGATAGATTCTACCCAAAATAATGCTTCCCTTCCTTAAATTGCTTTGTATGTATTCTATCTCTGCAATAACCCAAGTAATTAATATACTCTGTTACAAACAGATAAATTATAGTTAAGCCAACAACCCTGTCTTACCATACTTTTATAGGTTAAGAATATAGGTAAGTAAGGTTTTCTGCTTCACATGACTGTATTAGTCAGGGCTCTCTAGAGGACATATAAACAGAAATGAGAGGATGACTATAGAAATATGTAGAAATATATAGTTGCTCTTCATACAAGGCTGGGTGTCTCAGCAGTCCCAATCTGCTGCTGAAAGCCTGGAGGATTCATAGGGAGCTGCTAGCCTTCGATCCATGTAGGAGGCTGGAAGGAAGGTAGTTCTAATATCAATGAATGAATGCAGCATTGACAGCCACAGAGTAAACAAACTTGCTATTGAGAGCAAAGTCGATCAGGCAAAAGAAATTTCCTTCTTCGACCTCCTTTCATCTGGGCTGCCACCAGAAGGTGCCGCCTACATTTCAGCTGAGCCTCCCCACTTCAAGTAATCTGATCAGGAAAGTTCCTCACCACAGTGCTTAGCTGCTTGCCTTTGAGTTGATTCCAGGCCCAGTCAAACTGACAGTCAAGATAGACCATCACAGGCCTGCCCCTTGTCAACTTGACACGCAAACACATTACTATGTGTCACTCTTCATTTCCAAATGAAAACAGCGAGGAAGTCCTAATTCACCCTAACATGATCTGCTCTCCCATGTACAACTGTAAAGCTGGTCTGGTCTGGAAGAACCATGAGACTGAAGGCAGATAAGCATCCTGACATACAGACCCACGGTTCCACAATGACATGGCAAACTTCTGGCTGTTTGGGTGAGAGCTCCACCTCAACCCCTGGCACCCTGGCATCCATATACCCCAAGTGTCTGGAATGTTCTGGTGGAAGTCCACCTCAACTCCCCTCCCCCATCTCTTCCCTCAAACCCACCCCTCCAAAGCCCGAAAAACACAGCTCCTCCCCCAGAGAGGCTGAAGACCACTCCCACAGGGTATATAAGCTGCATCCCAGAAAACAGACACGTGGTGTTCCGGTCTCTCATCCCTGTCTCCTCTCTGGGGAGCTGGAGAATCACCTAGGAATGCTTTACCCATTAAACCGGGGCTTTTTCTAATTCAGTCTGATTTGGATTGCTGCGTTGGCAGAGAGGCCTATCGGGATGCAAAACAAAACAAAACAAAACAAAAAAAAAACCCTTCACTGGCTTCACCTAGGGCAGAGGTTGGGAGGATAGAAATTTTTCTCACCTGCATGGCCCCACTTCCAGCTGACTGGGCAGGGTATATACAAGATGGATCCTGGACCTGCCTCAGCTGTTGTTACATGGTGAGCTGTCAGCTCCCTCTTCTGTGTTTAAGTTGACCAACCCCAAAAAAGGGGACAGAGGCATACATCATACGATGAAATTATGTAAAAGAGCCAAGCTTTCCTAGGGGGCTTAGAGCTCAGATTTTGGTTTGTGAATCCCTTTTCCCTGTGTGAGGTGTCCCTGTGCGTGTGGGTGGGTGTGTGCTTTTGCTTTTAATAGAACTCGTTTGTTTGCTGTGACTGCAATTTGTTTCCTTCCTTTTAATTTTCCAATTGGCAGAGACCCAAGATCCCTAGATGGTATCGAGACTTCACTCACATAATCAGTGCTTGAGTGACAGCTTGACAGTCCCTCTCCTTATCTATGTCCTTTCAGGCCCTCTATATCTCCTGTAGGATAGATGTAGTTCTTACTTGGCTGCTCCAGAATCTCCAAACTAGGAGGATGATCCCTAGCTCCTATCAAGCTAAGCTCATGCTTGAGTAGCATGGGTCCAGCTGTGCAATGCTGAACTGAACCCAGGTGTGAGTCCTATTTAATAAATTACAAGAGATTCTGCCCCTTGAAAGAAGATGCATCTAGGCCTAGCTTTAATTCTTGGCAGCTCCTCATCATGAGCAGATCCCATTTTCTCCAGTTCTATATACTTACTCTCCATTCCAATGTCTTTCTTATCAGCTTGAAGAATGAGATCACAGTTTAGTGATAACTTTAACCACAAAAACACACATTTGATGGAGAAATTTAAGTATCAATTAGGAAAATAAATTGGAGACCTTTAATATCTCCAGTATAACTTCCATGTGTCCTGTTTCATAAACCTGAGTTTAAATGACGCATGTGTTTATAACCTACTGTTAATTAATTAATTGTGCCAGGAGTTAACTCCATGGTATTGTACACCCTGGATGTAGGCTATATATAGCATCCATATGGGCTACATTCTTGTAAGAATATCATCAAAATGAATTTCTTAGTCATTCTAGCCACCACTGCCTTTTATTTAAAGATTATCCTTTCCAGGCATTTGGGGAATTTCAAGTACATTTTCATTCCCTTTTCATTCCTTTATATCAGGAGTGTGAGGTTACCCATTTACACATGGTTCTGCTAACAGTTTCTGTTGGTGTCCCTGTCTCTGGCTTCTTCTAAATTCACCACCTGTAGTGACAGCTTGATACACATTATTTTAAAAAAAATCATTGCAGTAATTTCTACTCCTGTGGGGTTGTAAAAGAATACACCTCCTTATGCTACTGAAGCCAAGCTTCTTCCTTACTTCTGGTTCTCACATTCGATGTATCCCACCGTGAAGCTGCTTAAGCATCCTGTGTTGCTATGTTGTCTCTTTCTGCTCAGCACAGTGTGTTTTAGAGTCCCTAAAGGAATCAGAGAAATTGCAGTGGATACCTTTCAACCTCTCCTTGGTCACATGCTGTGTCCAGATTCCCATTCCCACTGTGATCAGATTTGCTTTCAAAGAGCCTTGGTACAAATTTAATTGCAAGCCCTTTACTGCCTGATTGTAGACTATGCATAAGCCACAAACGCAGAGACACACTACCTTCTGATTGTAGACTATCCCTATAAGACACAAACGCAGAGTAAATACTGCATAGCCACAGTGGACACATAAAGATAAGCTGCATGTTCTCAGTCATGTGCAACTCAAAGGGCTCACTGCATAGAAGTAGAGAGAATGATGGTGGTTACAAGAGATTAGGGAGAGGGGATGGTCAGTGTGTGCAAGGCACTAATAGGTAAGAAAAAAGTGCCTTTACTCCTACGGCATGGCAGGCTGATGATGCAATTGAGAATAACAGGTGCAGTTAACTGGTCTATTGTGCATTTCAAAACAGCCAAAAGAGAGCATTTTTTTCTAAAGTTCTTATCGCAAGATGCTGAATGCACAAGTAATAGATGTGCTAATTATCCTAAATTGTCCATTCCACAGTGTATACACATACTGAATCATCACAGTGTGCCCCCAAATATGTCAAATTATAGTTTTAATTAAAATAATAGAAATAAATGAGTATATATGGATCATACTACATAATGCTTTGTAAATAACCTTTTCATTCAATAAACTATCAAACAATTCAGTTTTAATGATATTTGAGTATAGCCAGGGTATCTCATTTTTTTGGCACTGTGCCATGATGTTATCATCTACGAATACATTGGGGCATTCATAGCTACCTTGGGATGTAAATGGTCCATGGGCTGCCAGTTTGACAGAAGTGGTACACCATAATATTAATTAGATAGATTAACCATAGATTATTTAATCAGTAACTTATTTGGGAAAATAAGCTGTTTTAAATTTTTATATTTATAAATAACACTATGAAAAGTTCTGATAAATACATTTTTTTTCAAGACAGGGTTTCTTTGTGTAGCTTTGTGCCTTTCCTGGAACCCGCTTTGTAGACCAGGCTGGCCTCGAACTCACAGAGATCTGCCTGCCTCTGCCTCCCGAGTGCTGGGATTAAAGGTGTGTGCCACCACCGCCCGGCACTAAACACATTTTTAAAGATACTGTTTTAGGGGACTGGAGAGATGGCTCAGTGGTTCAGAGGCCTTCATGTTCTTTCATAGGACCTGGTTTTGGTTCCTAGCTCCCACATTAGGTGACTCACAGCTGCCTGTAGCTTCAGCTCTATGTAATCTGGCATTCTTCCCTAGGTGGACACACACACACACACACACACACACACACACACACACACACACACGCACTTAAAAAATGAAGATGAAATATTTTTAAATATTTATCATTTTTCTCTTTAAATAAACCCTTTATTCATACAGGTAAAACTGTGGGATAAAAGAATTATTTTCATCCTTTTAGAATTGCTGATACATAGTTCAGTTCCTTCTTAGTGGGGTTTCACATTTTTTTGGCTCCAGTAGCATATAATTAGACATTATCATTGTCTCTGATTTTGTCAACAAACTAAAAATGTCATTTTGTTGCTTTGCATTTCTTAAATTGCTGGCCTTGATTTTGTGATTAAGTTTACTGGTCATTTTTATTTATTCTTTACTCAGCAGCATTTTTTATTCACCAAAAATATTTACACAGCAGAAAATATTTGTCAGATACATTAGTCATTCACACGATCTATCAGGGCATATCTCTTTGTACATTCATACATACTAGCTCATTTTATAATGAAGATTCACATTCTCTCTCTTATATGAATATATTTGTTTATCATAAATGATTTTTGTCCTTTCTTCTGTGTACAGTCACATTTTAAGACAATCAAATATTAAACATTTACTGTATGTATTTGTCTTTACAGATAGAATGGGCATTACCATGAATAAAAGAACAAATAAGAATGGGATATTTAGAATCAATGAGCTGCTATGGCCTCAAAGATGCCTTTATTATGTTTGAGCAATCATTATGGCTTATAATTACTTGGGAGGCATTCCAAACATTGCTATATCTCTCCTAAATGCTGTAGATTTCTGGAGGTTTGATGAAGTTTGAGTCTGTTTCAATTAAAATCAAGAACAAGTCTATACCACATCATGGAACTATAATTATGCATGTGTAAATGTCTTTACCTTGTCCAAATCCCTCTGGCAGTCTCATCTAAGTAAAATGAAGAGTGGCATAGAAATAGAACAAGCTTAAAACATTGTGAGTAGAGGGACCAAACAGAAGAACTTGGGGCTTGCTGTATAATTTACCCTTTGTATAAATGTTGCTGTCTAGAAATCCTTCCTCACTACTAACAACTTCTGGTCTCTCTCTTGCAAGTCTCATGTAGAAATGATAATTTATTAACTATTGATAGAATCACTGATTTAATGTTGGCCTCTGCTCTGTGGGACTCTGTGAGCTACCTCTGTCTAGCTGCTCACTGTATCCCTAACACCAGAAACACTGCTGAATGAGCCCTCAGAAGGGCCAAGTGAAAAAGGTACAGTCATTTCCTTTGTAGTATGGGCATTCTATATTACCTTTTGAATCGTGTGGGGAAAAAATGTAGAAACCACATTGCTTCCTTTACACATCACCCATGGATGCCTTTTTTGATCAGCTAACAGATAGTAGTTAAATCTGATCCACCAAACTTAAGACATAAATTATTTGGCATGTTGCAGGAAGTTTATTGACCCTGCATTGAATAAATGGGAATTTAAGTATTATGATTCCCCCATAACTTTATTGGCATTGTTTCCCATTCCTTCTCTTCAGAGCATAGAAGGGATTCATAACTCCATGACTCACACACATGGCATGGACTGATTTAAGAATAGGCTAGCTTTAAGAACATGCTTAGGCAAGTGAGGACCAAACTGAGTGGGCTCCTTCCAGGACATGAAAAAGGAAAGTTGAGCTAGAGGACATCAGGGAATTCAGCACTGCCTAAGCATGTCAGCAACACAATTCAAAGGTAATTTAATATATTAAAGTTTTGATCAATTTCTTATGAGACCATCTTGTAGCTTGAGTTTTCCTGCCTGGCCCACAGTCAGGATAAATCTCTTTCACCTGCCAGTCCCACAGCCGCTCAGACCCAACCACTGGCCAATCAGTGCTTTATTAGCAACACATTTGCCATACAGAACATTCCACAGCACTTCCCCCTTTTTTTTTTTTTCAAAAAGGAAGGTTTTAACCTTAACAAAGTAAATTACATATAATTTGGGAATTTGGGCGTAGCTTCTCTTACTGCTTCCTGCTGGAGGGGGGCGCTGTATCTTATGGGGACACAAAGAAAATTTTAGGATCGTGGAGTAGTCCGTGAGGGTGTATCGTCTGAGCCAGTTGCCTTGAAACGGTTCTGGATGTTGGATCGTCTGGGCCATGGTGTCATCGGAGACCTTTCAGGTGGTCTTGGCTGGTCAAACCTGATGTATCTTAATCTGGAACAAATCCATAGCCTCTGGCTTTCTGTGG
>CABHPP010106183.1:0-12071 GCA_902168425.1 Peromyscus attwateri | reverse complement strand
AGGAGGCTGGCAGGGCCTTATTATGTCATGTGTGTCTCCAGTGGTCTGCACAGTCGGCTCCTGATGGAACAGACTCAGCTGAAGAAGAAGGTAGACATGCTGAGGCAGGAGAACAAGAAACTAATCCTCAGGTGAGGCTTCACGAAACCCTTCCTCACATGATAAGATATTGACAGTGGTGGTCCTGTGTGGATCTGTTGTATGTTTGGCTCATTTCCTTGACTGGAATTAGCTAAATTGTTTCTAGTATCAGCTTAATGATCATAGGAAAGGAGAAGCAACCCCTCTTTTAAAACTCATATTTCTAATTCTGTGTGGCACAGCATCTGGGTACAATTGACAAGTGACAGGCTCCTTGTCCTTAGGATCATCAAGCCCCAATGGCTATGAAGGTGCACTAAAAACCACCTGCTTTTAGTGGTGCCACAAATAGCTGCTTGGCTGTTCCTATTGGTTCTAGTGTTGGGATAATGTCTTCTGCTTTGGTTTTGAACTTCCTGGAATGGCTTGAGAATGAATCATCTGACCATCTTCCCTGGCACAGGGTGAAGTCCTGGGTATTACCAGGTTTGGCTTGGCCAACATGAAGGAAAGTGTGTTGATGCTGGCCTCCTTTGAGAAGACAACTGACCATCTCTTTGATGCTGCTTACTTTGGGCAAGAAAGACCCAGTATACAGTAGGTTTGCAGTGTAGACAGCCTATGGCTTACAGAACGAATGGATTATTTGTCTCCAGATCCCAGCTAAGGCATCAGCCCTCCCTCTCTCCATTCTGTGATTCAGTGCAGACAGTTCTTCAGTTCCAAAAAGAAAATATGGACCCTGAGCCAGTGGAGACCTTTCAGTCCTTGAAGCTGTACTTGGCCACATTGACTAACAGCCTACATGTTATCCAGGATTGACAGAAGGTAGACAGTGGAAGAGCCTCCAGGTGTAGCAGTAGGGTAGTCTGTGGTCCTGCCTCCTCGTGAGGCACTGAACATCATTTTAACAGTCACATAGTTCAGAAAATGGGGTGACACAGGTTGAAGATGGAGAGAGAGAGAAGGTGATGGGAAATCCTGGCCTTGTGATGGACGCCTTTTATCCCAGGATTCAGGAGGCAGAGGCATGCAGATTTCTGTAAGCTCGAGGCCAGCCCCTTCTACATAGCAAGTTCTAGGTCAGGCAAGTCTATGCAGTGAGACCGTGGCTTCAAAACTACACCAAAGTGAAGAGAAAGAAAAGTGAGGAGGGTTAGAATGGGAGAAGCCCATGCATAAGCCAGAATACACATGTCAGACACCAGGACTGAATCCTAGCATCCACCACCCACACCTTTGCAGCCTGGGTACAGCCTCTGTCTGCCACCCTACTTGGAAATGTCCCCTGTTTCTCTGTGTGGCTCTCTAGCCCAGTGTTAGATCTCACTGTTTGTTGGGGTTAGTTTGGCACTTTGCCTCTCTGTTCTGGAGTTGTTTTTGGCATCAAACTAGAATGCATCTAAATTCTGCTTCCTTCCTGTCAAATCAGAGTCCTACATAGAGCCTTAGACTCTTGAACTGTACACCATCATTAGCAGTCTTGAGGAAGAAGGGAGGTGGTTCCTCTAAAGTCTCTTATGGACAGAGGTCCTGGGCAGGAACTCTTACTGACAGCAACACATTGCTTATCTACACCCAGTCCTATAACAAATCTGGGCCTTGGATAGTATATCAAGGTACTCATCAGGAATGTAAGTGTCTGAACTCCATCCTAATTATAACTCTGAATGAAAGGAGTTGGTGTATCATCTGTGGTTCTATAATATTTAATCGCTCATATTGATGAACAGAGGGATATAAACGAAGGAATGGGACATTCCTGGGCAGTGTTTTGATAGTATGGCTAAGTTCCCAACATGGGATGTACTATGGAAATTCCAATGAAGCTAAGAGAACTCTGGCTTTGGAAGGAGGAGGTGCTGAATGGCTTCTTCTCTGTTCCAAGAGAGGCTCCTAGAAAGTGGACCTGGGCTTCTGGTCAGTTAAGGGAGATCCAATTAGCAGGATGGCAAAGGCTGTTCCCCATGACATCAGAGTCCCTTCTCTGGACATTCTACTGTATCCTGGAGAGCTCTTGGCATCCCCTGTGATGTCACCACTGTTGTAGAGACACCAAGTGCCTCAGGGCATTCCTTCAGCCTACAGGGTAGAGCATAGACATGCTGCTGGCAAGACTGAGGAGTCTCCTTGAGACAGAGAATGGAGAACATCTGGAGAACAGAGAGAGGCAGAAGGAAGCTGACCTTGAGTCTCAGAGGAAAACAAGAACCAAAAAGAGTTTCTGGGGAAGGCATAGTGAGTGCTGGGCAGGAGATGGGGGCTTCCTGGAGGATGTGGGCTAGATCTTGGCCTTCCAGTAATGGGACAGAGGAGCTGGAGCCTCTGAGAAGCAAATGGACTTTCCTGCTTCTCATAATTCCTGAAAGTCCAGGGTCCAGAACATTAGTGTGTGCCTCCTCTAAGCCAGGTTGTAGCAAGGCCAAGGCTGTTATGCTGGGCATTCTTATCTTTTACATTTCCTGGGTCTTGGTGGTGTAATGTGGGGACAGAAGGAGACCAGCAGAAGGCAGAGAGGAACTAATGTGTCCCAAGCTGAGGCCAGGCATCACTGCACTTCAGCTTCGGGAGTTTCCTTTAGGTGCAATGGCTGTCGACACTAGTCACACGGAGAGACAAGTGCTTCTGGCCAAGACATCATGTAGTCAGGCTGTCCAGGAGACTCCTCTGACCACCTCTCCCTGACAGTGGTCCCTTAGGGTCCTGAATCAGCAGTTGAGGATGGCAGGCAGTTCTCTAGTGTAGTCAAACAACTGTAGAGATGTGGGACCAGGGCAGAGAATGGCTCCTTCGTACAAGCTCTGCATGTTATGGGCTGGCAGTGGGATGACTTGGTGAGTCTGTTAACCATGTTGTGTCTCTGCATGACATTTCAATCCCAGCCATGGGCCTGGAGTGATCTGGAATATCCACAGCACGTGAGTGCTTGTGCAGTGTTATTTTTCTCCTGGCTTCTGAAAGCACAGGCAGACTTCAGGGCTCTGGGTCCTTGCATGTTGCATCCTGTGCTGCTGTGAATTGGCCTAAAGAAGCCATCTCTGTGTTCCTCTGAAGCATGTGTAGGGAGACAGAGGAAACCCCTGGCTGCTTACATAGCCATATCTCTACAGAATGATGGGAAAGCTGAGATCCACAGAGGGTACATCTTCACCTGGCCTAAAATATTTGGGTTGCAGACGTGATCTTTCTGTTTGGGCCTCAGAGTGGTTTGTCCATCCTCTATGCCTTGTCACTATGCAAGTTCACTTGTGTTCATCTACCCACAGAGGCTGCTATGGAGCCGTCATCCCACCCAACCCTCCTCACCAAGAGAGGGATGAGGAAGGAGATGGAGAGGCTGAACAGGGAGCTGCAGCTGATGACAAGGGAGAGAAATGAGCTGCGTGATCAACTATTCTTCATCAGGAAAGGACCCGTGCACAATAGGTATCTCTTGTTTCAACCTTCCTGGTGTCAATTTGCATCTGCAAATCACCTTCATCTTCATATTAACATCTTGTATTTTAGGAGCCTGAACCCTCAGGGTTTCCCTGTGCCCTACTTCATGTCCCTAAATGCCTCTCAATGGAGAGGCATAACTTGAAACCTGGGCAGGAGGGAGATGGGGATTCTAACTATTCTGCTTCCTCCAATGAAAACCCAAGCCTGTAGACTCAGTCATACAACTCAGGGATTGATGCAGTATTGTTTGAGTTCTCAGAATGCGTTTGAAAAGATCATGACTTGGCTCATGTGAGATACTAGCTGCTGTGAGTTTGTGTGAGTCTTTGAACTTGCCTGGTAGGTGATTGTGTGCTGGAAGAACCTGGTAGCAGCTAGACAGACCTGGTCCAACTTGGTCCATTTCAGTGAGTGACTTTAAGTCTGGGGCTCGTCACTGTTTCCCTGTTTTCTTGTGAGTTATACTCTTAGACAATATTGCTCCATGCATTTCTTCAGTATCCCACTGTGTGCTCTCTCTCTCTTTCACTCTTTCTCGAACTTTCTGCCTCTGGATCTGTGGCTTTCTCTGTCTCTCCTGTATGCACGGCTACATTGTGTGAACGTGCGTGTGTGTGTGTGTGTGTGTGTGTGTGTGTGTGTGTGTGTGTGTGTGCTTACATGCATTTGCAGGTTTGTGTTTCCCTACAGACTCTGGGAGCCAAGCGTCTATATTGGGCCCTGATGATTTGCCTGTCTCACACTTTCCAGGTGATACCAGTGCTGTGCTGATATGAGATCTGTGAGCCTCACTTTAAACAGCTCTGCTCTTGTCCTATGTGCTCACCTTAATGGCAAATAGGAATCCCTTGGGGAGATTATATAGCTGTCCCAATGTTTGGTCTTATCCCCAGAATTATGTGCTCTGTCCAACTGTGTAGTAATAGTGACCCAGGATCAAGAATCCTTGTCCTGAAACAAGAGAAACATCATTACAGGTTTTTTTGTGGGCCAAGACCTGTAGCATAGACTCCTGGGAACAGAGAGCTAGATGCCTCTCCAGGCCTACTGAGTGGGCTCATGCAACAAGGATACCCTCCATCTGAACACCCAGTCTCTGTTGGCCTGGGGCCATAATTTACAAGTTAATTAAGCACCAGGAAGTTTCAGTACATAGTAGCCAGACTGTGGCCTCCACTGTGTTGTGGTAGATCAGGACAACAGCCTGTGTTCACATGATCCTTGAGGCCTATATTCATAAAGTTCTTTGTTCCTGGGGCCATGTCCTCCCACAGGCCAAATACTTTGTATGAAGATCTGAAGATGGAGCATGAGGAGGTCATGACTGACCTACAGAGATTGCAGAATGAGAACACCGAGGCTTCAGAGAAGGTGGATGAGCTTTCCAATCTGACAGTCTTCTATTGGTATGTGCCTGTTGGCATGGACCCCAATAGTTGTTGAGTGGCCATCTCTGCCTTTCTTTGTCTCTAGACTGGAGAGTCCACAGCTCTGGTTCTAACCTTTTTGCACCTTAGCAAGCATCTCTTTGACTTGTGTCTCTTGCATTAGTTTTGCTAAGTACGAAAGAGACTATTCACTCCTCCCACCATTGTCCTGGAGCCTCAGGAGCCTCTAGGTAGAAGAGCAAACTGAGCTGTGGTGATGCCATTCCAGCACTCTGGAGGAAGAGTAGGCAGATCTATGTGGTCTCAAGGCCAGTCTGGTCTACAGAGAGTTCCAGGGCAGATAGGAGGACTGTTAAGCAGAGAAACCCTGTTTCAAAAACCAAACAAACAAAAAGAAAGAGAGGAAGGAAGAAAGAAGAAAGGAAAAGGAGAGCACAAAGAAAGAAAAGAAAAGAAATTTGCTCTATGAGGGGAATGTCATGCAGCCCTGGGCATCTGGGAGCTCAGGCCCATGCTTTACAGATCTGGTTTCTGTGGAAACTGTAGATAGAATAAACTCCCCTTGGGTCTTCTGTCCTCTCTCAGAGGCTATTAGTCCATTACTTGCTAATGTTCAGGACAGTTGAGGGACTCTTCTTTCCTTTGAAGAACACGGATCCCTATTGGTGTTGGATTTTCTGAAGTATTTCGATTTTTTTTTTTAATTAGCTGCTCTCTTATTTGGCCTTCTGAGTATAGTTGTCATGGCTATTTTGGGCTCTTGGCTACGTCTTCCTGAGAACCTGGGGCCATTTGTCGTGATGGTTCCTGGAGGCAGGGGTGGCAGAAGGAGACTGGCAGGGCCTTACTATACAGAGGGTCTTTCCAGTGGTCTGCACAGCCAGGTCCTAATGGAACATTCTCAGCTGAAGGAGCAGGTAGCCATGCTGAGGCAGGAGAACAAGAATCGGACAGAGGATCAGGTTCTGCTGAAGCACCACTTGGAGGCATTGAAATTGATCTGTGAGGAACAAGAGGATGAGACCAGTGACCTCCAAACCCAGCAACAACAGGTAGGGGCAGGTAGGTAGGTCAGGCTAAGGTCTGTCACCAATTGCCCATTGGATTCTCTGTCTGCCCATCCACCCACCTGTGCTTTCACCCATCACCTCACTCATCCATGCTCCCATCCAGCCACCCACCTCATGCCATCTGAGGTATTCACTTCAGTGTCCATGCACAAGTACTTCTGGGGAGTTAACCTCTTCTAGAAACTAAATTATTGGCAAGCCATGCCTGCTGCTCTGCTTGAAATTGCGGTCCAAGGAGGGAAATGGGTCAATAACATATCACACCTACATGTCATTATGATAGGTAGGATGCTATGCACAGAGCTTTGAATGAGTGAATTTGTGGGTCCTGAGCTTGTGTGATTTGCAGGGGTCATGTGAGATCACCGAGGGGAAGAAGCTTACAAGGAGGAGTATCCCATGTAAATGCCAAACGAGTCCTACTCATAGTCATAGATTTGGGTGGCATGTGGCCTTCTCCTTTCTTCATGAATAACAATGTGTTCTCTTCCCTTTGACGGACTATTGGTTCACACTGACATAAGCTCGAGTAGCAGCTCATGAGCCCTGTTTTCTGTGAGTGCTCCTTGAGAGCTTTACCATTGTGGAGAATACAATCTGGATTCCATTGGCTGAATAGATGGGGGCTTTTGACAAGCTGAGTGCCGGGGTGGGTGATCTGCTGCTTCTGAAGTAAATTCTCTAGCCATCTCAACAGAGTCTGGCCAAACAGAGCACACTCCCCACAGCAGTATTAATCCTCAAGGAATGATAGCAGAGTTTTGAAACTCTTCTGAAAGTGCTGGTGTGCTTCCTCTACTCATCTGTTCATCTTGCATGATGTTGTGTTCTGCTCACTTCTTTTTTCTATGAGTGTAGTATAAGCTCTTTTGGCTTGCCTCACCTACCAGTAAGCTATTTTGATCCTTTGTATGTGTTTCATGTGTATGACACTGTGTGCATGCCTGTATACAACTCTCCACTAAGAACACGATGTTCTAATGAACAGGAATTTGAAAGATTGGAGGGAAGCCTGCAGGTCATGCTGAAGCAGAAGGAGATAACCACCCAGGAAAAGGACTTGGCAGAAAAGCTGCAGCATCACTTTGAGGTCTCCCAAATAAGGTAGGAGGAGCCAAGTGGGTACCTTGTACCTTGGATCACTGTCATTTATGGGCTCCTGCTCACATGCATGGCTCCCAGCTACAAGCAGGGCAAGAACACTTCAGAGTATTGTTCAGTTGAGTTAACAAACAATTCCGTCCAGGAATCAATATGTTGAATACTCAGTGTGTCTGAGCAATTGTGTCCTTTCTCCCTTCTGAGTGCTCTGGTATGGCCTGAGCAGGCTTTCCTTATACTCACAGAGATCTGCCTGCTTCTGCCTCCCCATGATGGAATTCAAAGTTGTGCATCACCAGGCCTTGCTGAAATTACATTTTCACTTAGGAACATCCCCTGTAGAAAAGAGATTCCTACCTTTGAATACTGATCTGTGCAGCCTTTTCCCATTTCCTGGGACAAGTGTTCTCTGGATTGAATAGGTTAATGACTTTCCAGAATGAACCCAGGCAGATGCCTCAGCTGCAGTGAAGATTAGAACCTTTTCGGGAGTGTTCTGTAACAGACTGTCAAAGAGTCAGGATGCAGATTCCTAGCTCTGGTTAAGGAAATCACAAGTTTCTGTTTGAGCCAGGAGTCCATCAGGGCCAGTGTTCTCAGACACACATCTCAGGAAATGCTTCTCTAGGATTAATGACTGATTCTGTCTTGCATGTTGGTCATGTTCAAGGTGCCTCCTGGGCATAAGTCCTGAGATATCTTCATGACCTTGTTTAAGTGTCCAGATTGCAAGGCTGCAATATGGCTATCAATAAAATGATGTGGCTCATCAGTAATTCATCATGAATAATGAGTATCACTCCTGTGCTGTTGACTATGTTATTAATACGTTGTTGCTTTTACAAAATGATGTCCCCAGACTGTAAGAGAAAGACACTTCCTTTCTAGCAGAACAGAAAGAAACACTACTCAGTCAAATTCTGACAGGTGTTTAGGGCTGAGGAAAGTTCTAGGCCCAGCTACTCTGTGACTCTTATTCCTTGGGGGTACAAACAATGACTTCAGTCAAAAGATCCATGTTGACTATCCAGCCGAGTTGAGGTGGTGGGAGGCAGCAGTTTAATAGCTGACAATGGCAGGTCCCCAGCAGGATTGTGTCCTAACTGCCTTTCCCTCCTTGGTCAGAGAAACTGATACATGAGCTGGAACAGGCCACAGCCCAGGATGATAGCCTGCTTCAGAAGGAGCTGTTAAACCAGGAGCCACCTGCTGAACCCAATCTCCAGGAAATTATGGATTATGATGCACTTTCTCCCTATTATTTTATTTCCTATGTGTGAATAGGCCTTGGTTATGCCTAGCCATTGACCCTGGATGGCTGCTTCTGGGCCTTGACTCGCTTTCCTTATTGACAATACTCTTTGAGAAACTGAGGAAGCCAAAGGAAGGCAGACACCTTGAAACATGGCATCGTTCATCCTATGATCAAGGCCTCCTCAGAAAAAGAACCCCATCATAGCTCTGAACTTACCATGAGGCACAAACCATCTGACCTCCAGGTCATCCAGACCCAATCTGATCCATGTTTCTGTTGGCTCAGTACTCCTGAAGAAAAGAAAGCATCAAAAATAAGACTGAGATACAGAAAACCTGACAAAATATTTACTCAGAACCCTGACATCCACCAGCAAGTGACCCCAATGAAGAATACAACACCATGGAGGGAGGAGATGTTGGAATACAAAACTTACTATGTCAGTTTATGGCCAAGGACTTTCACAAGCTGACTGAGTCCTCAGCTCTCCATTTGTGGCAGGAAATCATCTTGGAAGACTTTATTGATGTCATGTCTTATCCACACAAACCACACCCAAAAGCATAGGATTCTCTCTCCAGTGCAGTGCTGAATCAGACCAACTCCATGACATGCAGAAGCACTGCTGAAGATAGTCCCCACAGATGTGACAACAGTCCCTCTTTCCATGTGGGAGTTATTTGATCTTCCATTAGCAGGACCAATGGAGAATCTCAGTTTCACATCTGGACTGAAGGGATCAGACCTGAAAAGGATCTGTAGAAGGTGTCAGAGTCACCTTTGACCTTTGTGGACACTCAATGATCCTTATGGAGTTGTGGGTCTTGAATAATCACCCAGGCAAATGTTGATGAAACAATTTCATAGTGGCCAACACATTGCAGGTTCATCCTGCTGCAGAACTTCTTCACAGATCAGGTAGCCAAGTGTGTATATATTATGCCAGCAGAGGGCGGTAATACATCAGAAAATGTCCCTTAGTATCTCAAAGAGTGCTCTATGAATAAGGCAAGGGCTTATCAGTGATAGGGCCTAGCAGTCATTTGGCTGAGAAAATTCACATAATGTTCTGATGCTCAAGAGCTGTGTCAGGTGTTTATGGATCACGTGAACATCAGCTGAATGGCATGTGTATAGAATGTGCCATTCCAAAGACCGAATGGCACCCTATATCCAGTTCAGGGAGGTGGACTTCTAGCCCCTGCTTTAGGATGACATCTTTTGAGTATAAAGGAAAGATGTATGGGAATCACCTGTGCATCATGTGACAGTAGACCAACTAGACAGTACAGCATCATGACCTGCAGGGAGCATGGCCTGAGTGTGCTACCAGTGTTGTGCCTGCAGCTGATGAGATCCAGGCATGACCCCAGATGACATATATATATATTACAACCTTATCTATCATAAGCCTGAGTTTTTGGGGAAAATTCTCACTTTCTGAATATTGGATGAAGACAGATCCTCAGGACCTCCAATTTATTCACCATGTGGCCCTGATTCCCAACAGAGAGAATCATAATGGATTACTGGGTTTATCTTAAGCCTAAAGGTGACTGGAAATGATATAATTTGGGGATGAGGAGGTGTGCAAGCAAGCATGTTTCATAAAGAGAGGACCTGATGCTATCTTTAAAGGAGTATGTTTCTAATACATGGAACAGGAGTTAGTATAAAGCAAAATGTAGAGACTTGGGAATGGACAAAGCATTAAGTACATGAGGATCAGCATGCAGTTCAGAGCTGAGGAAGGAACATATATCCAGACATGCATGACTATGTGCAGGATGCCTAAAAAATAAAAATAAAAAAGCTGTTGGGTTCAGAAAAAAACCACCAGGGAGACTCAGAAACTGTATGATGCAGAAGTATTGGTGCACATTAGGAAGATGAAGTTTCAGAAGATTTATCTCTTTGGGATGGAAAGATTGCAGCTGAGGAAAAGCCTTGGCCCAGGTAGACCTTATGGTGTGTTTGCACATATTGTTGTTTGGGATTCCACTCTTGCTAAGGATGAACAGGAGAGGGCTTTGAAGAAGTGCTGAAGCATATCCAGAGCTACTGAGCATCCAGGAGGAGTCCGGGTGTGTGGTGGTATTGTATTCCCCAAAATATTGTGTACCTTAATAAACTTATCTGGGGTCAGAGACGGAACAACCACAATATTAAAGAGGTTAGGCGGTGGTAGCACACGCCTTTAATCCTAGCATTCCAGAGATAGAAATCCCTCTGGATCTCTGTGAGTTCAAGGCCACATTGGAAACAGCCAAGCATGGTGACAACGCCTTTAATCCCAGAAAGCGCGCCTTTAATCCCAGGGAGTGGTGGTAGAGAGCAGAAAGGTATATAAGGCGTGAAGAAACTCGAGGCATTTTGGCCTGGTTAGGCATTTGGCCTGGAGAAGCATTTGGCCTGGTTAATCATTCAGGCTTCTAGCAGCAGTTCAGCTGAGAGTCATTCGGATATGAGGACATAGAGGCTTCCAGTCTGAGGAAGCAAGACCAGCTGAGGATCCAGCGAGGTGAGATAGCTGTGGCTTGTTTTATTTCTCTGACCTTCCAGCATTTACCCCAATACCTGGCTCAGGTTTGATTTTATTAATAAGAACTGTTAAGATTTCTGCTACACGGGTGTATAAATCAGTGCTCGTCCTGATGGACCATCAAGAATACTTTAGTGAAGATGACTCAAGTGAATTCAACAGTGTTTGAGCCAAACCCTGTAACGTTTTTTATCCTTGAATTTGGTGAAAACTGACTTATAAAGCCCCAAAGAGGCATGGCTATGCTCATCTTGAAAAGGCTGTTGCAATCGTTGACTGTCTTACTACCTACCATCTGTCCAAGGCCAGGCACAGGCTCCAGGTCTGTTCTGCTCAGTCTGCAGTGAGAGAATTCTGCATAGCTTAATTTTGTGTTTGAATTTTGGTTTAAGTTCTTTATCTTAATTGTTTTGGTTATGGATTTGTTATTTTGTTGTTATTTGTTCTTGTTATTTATTTTCAAAAATTGCTAAGGCTACCGTTGATTACCCATTTAAAGCCCCCTTTAAAAAATATATTCTTTATGATTAAAATAAAAAGTAATTTCAAACTCTGCACATGTGGACCAGTTTGTTTTGTCGTGTGTGCTGTCACACTCCTGTAACCCTAGTACTCACTCTTAGAGAAGGATCTCTGCAATTTCCAGGCAGCCTGTGCTACATAATCACCTCCCACTCGCCAGGGTGACACAGGGGATTGGTGTCTTGGGCGTGGATTGCCAGGTTTTCTCCCTGGATACACACTTTATGGTAGGATCAGTATCCATGCTGTCATGCATTTAGCTATGCCTAAAATATGGTACTCTATAGACACACTTTCATGAATTGGTCATAAGGACTGAACTATTGAGAAATGCACCTTTCCTGCTCTACAGACTCTCAGGAAATAAAACCATTCATTAAGAGAGTCTAAAAGAAATCAGGAAACCCAGAGCTATCTGCCCCTGTTTATTTTTGCAATACATTGTCATTAATAACCACACAACAGAGATAAGGACCTTCCAAGTCACTTTGGGAAATACCTTTTTGTAGATGCTGTTGGTCTTGACCATGCATTTGGTGTACTTTTTTTTTCTTTGTAGATTTATTTATTTTTACTTTATGTGAATGGGTGTGTTTCCTATTGTACATCTGTGCTAGACATGACTGCAGTTCCTGAAGAGGACAGAAGAGGGCAACAGATCCCATTATAAC